>ML785749.1:304312-331246 GCA_009831015.1 Picea engelmannii
GTGGAATTCGAATTTGATGATGTGTGCCAAAAATCCCTATCATTTTGCCTTTGAAAATCACTAAATCTAGTCAAAAATGCCCTTTTGACTTTCATCTTCAAGAATGGCCTTTAGATTTGATGGAATAATCCACCACCTGTATAATTCAAAAGGTTTCATCTACTTTTAATTCGAAAATTTCAGATCTGGGCAAAAATCGTAACATTCTGGCCGTTACAGGCTTTCCACAGCGCATAGCCTGTAAAAAAATGCTCCTTAGCTGCGGAAAGTCGCCACTTTCAACAGCTAACAGGTCAAAAATTCTGCCTTCTGCGTTGTTGAAAGCAGACAGATTTTCAAAATCGAATTTCTCGGTCATAAAAAATCCATTTTTCATATATGAATAGTCAATCGACATCTAGATAATCTTAGCTTTCCAATGGTGTTGTTAGATCTTAATTTGTAGCTCAGGAAGGGATTGAAAAGTTCCCTGCAATTTTAAGTATCATTTTTCCATTTGCAATTCAAAACCCTAAACGATCCTTTGTGAACAATGTCTGATATGGAAACAAAGATTTGATTTGATGTTGCCAACCCGGGAGTACAGCCTCTGTTAGCTGTTGATAATCTTGACTTTCCTCAGCGTGCCTCTTTGTAAGCCCCTGTTAGCTGCGGAAAGTATGCACTTTCCACAGCGCGCCACTTTGTAGAAGACCCTCCTTAGCTATTGAAAGCATGTATCTTTGACAGCACGCCACCCGAGAACTGATTTTAAGAAACTTTTAAGATTTGACACTTTCAACAGCGCGCCAACTGATGAAACGATCTCCTTAGCTGTTGAAAGTGGGCACTTTCCTCAGCGCATAATGAACCTTTGAAAACGAGTTAGCTGTGGAAAGTAAAAATATCAATTTTGAAAAAGAAGACTTTACAATCCAAATTATTTCTAAGTCAAACCAAAATCAAAAATTTTTCTCATCTATAAAAACTCAAAAGTAACTTGAGGACGCTACCGATAGCCATGATATCCATCATAAAACCCGACCAAAATGCCGGTGCTATTTTGGGAGTTAACACTATCATCATAGTTGGTCCCTTCACCAAGTGGGGGATTTATTACACTACATGCAACCCTCCTTCAACAAGGGGGAACCGTTATATCATTGTAGTCATAGACTACTTCATGAAGTGGGTCGAAGCTATGCCAATGTTTAAAGATGATGAAGAGACTGTCTCTCTCTATTTATTCAACTAGATAATAACAAGGTTCGGTGTCCCAAGAGAGATTGTCACTGACCATGGCAGTCACTTTCAGAACTAGATGATGACCGAATTAAAATCAAAGCTTGGATTGTGGCAAGAACATTCGTCACCCTACTATCCCCAAGCAAATGGTCAAGTGGAAGCTGTAAATAAATATCTTAAGACCATCCTACAATGAATGATCAACTCAGCCAAGTCAAATTGGCATTTGATGTTATACTTGACATTATGGGCTTACCAAACATCTGTTAAGACTCCAACCAGTTTCTCACCTTTTCAACTTGTTTACGGGCTGGAAGTAGTCTTTCCTATCAAATGTTATATCCCGTCCCTAAAGTTGGCAGTACAGTTATTTCTAGACACTTCTTCACTTGAAGAACGATTATTATAACTTGAGCGGCTCAATGACCAGTGTTGTGATGCAACCCTGGTCAATGAGGCTCACAAACATAAATTCAAGTGTCACTATGATCAGTCCGTTCATTCTTGGATTTTCTCTAAAGGCGACCTTGTCTTGGTCTATGACCAAGATAAGGACCCCCTGGGGGCAGGAAAATTCAAACCCATGTGGTTTGGACCTTTCATCATAAAATAGGTTCTAAAAAAGGGCGCTTATCATTTTGTCGACTTTCAGGGAAATGGTTTAGCGGAGCCTAGAAATGGGCTCTACCTGAAGAAGTATTACTCATAGGTAGGTTAGCTTGGGTAAATTTTTGTAACATATGTATAGTCTTTGTACTATTACTTTCTAGTTTCTTTTAGTATTATGAACGTGTCATTTTTGATGTTATCTTTTGTCACTATGGAAGATGTCAAGTGAATCAGAGGTGTCCATTGGGTACACAGACGGTGCTAGCCAGCACACTCAAAAGCTTTTCTCCGCAGCTTGGGTAATTTTTACACCTCGAGGCTAGTTATTATCTTCCGGAGGTATATGCCTAGGTGACACCAAAAACAATGTTTTCGAGTATAGTGCAGTTATTAATTTGCTTTGTGACACCCTGTCATTTGGTATCTCTCATCTTCGGGTCTATTTAGATGCTCAACTGGTTGTGTCTCAGTTAAAGAGAGTCTACTGTGTTCATGATTCCACTTTGCACTGATGATTCCTTAGAGTACGTCTCTTAGAATGAAGCTTTGATTATATTACATATTTTCATGTTCCTAGGAGATTAAACCAAGTTACAGATACTCTATCTAATCAAATTTTAGACTAGCATCTCGCACACATATAAAACGACATACACATAAACATGTAAATAAACTTTTAAAGGAAAATATGATCCATAAGACACAAAAAGAAATAAAAATCCATATATAATATCATAATCATAAGAGTACATAGGTGGACACAAGCGCCTCAAAAATATGACCAGTAACGAGTCATGGGGCTTATGCCCTCAAAAAATATATACAAGTAGTGCTTTCGGCACGTGAAAAGTCTAGACTAACTAAGGTCAGGGTCTGTGGGCCCTATTGTAATGATCAACAACGTTTTCCAAACGTCGATATAGTCGGACCCACGTCCATGGTGCCCCCACTACATGAGACTACATAGATGGTGGTAGATCTTCAATATCTACCATAGGGACTATGTGGGTGAGTGAGCTAAAGTTTTTCTCAACGCATCTCAAAACCCTCTTAGCCTCATCGGCTGGAAGCTCTCCTGTTGTTGTTGGTCCCCCTGTGGCAGTAGGTGCAGCCCCTAGCCGAAGACAACACTTGTTCCTCACATAATCCGTAGGGCACACTGGTCCCACATCTGCACACAATAGACACATATATATCAAATACTCAGGCATAAAAAAAATGATATATATAAAAAACAACATAAAAATTACATATGTTTCACAAAAAAAAATAAAAAATGATGCAAACATACCCATCTCTCCTACCTCCTCACCAAGAGGTACCAGTATCTCAAGATCTCTCAAGAAATCAATCTCAGCATAAGGGTAATCCTCTATGACTGGGATCTGTCGCAACAACCAAGAAAAGAAGTCATCATCAAAGGACTCATTGGTCCTTCCACCACCCTATCGTGGCAGTAACACTGCCCATATTCAAACCGCAATAAGAGAGGCTTGATTTCCTTATACCACCACTCTAGGACTGAAACTAGGAAATCTTTCAAAGAATAAAGATCATAGAATCATCCTGAACCCAAAGTTCCTCTGCATCCGCAACTGACAATCTGTCAGCTGCTTCTTCATACAATCTAGTAGTGTAGTTCTCCAGTCAAATATCTATTCATTTAAGCACTGGACTTCACAGTTCATCTGTGCATGGGACACCTGATGTAGAGCCACAGAACCAGTCATCCACCCAATAAGAAGCACAATCACCTGCAGTGATAAATCAATGATCTTACTTATTGGCACCTAAGAGCTCGATCGGTCTATACCAGCCTCACAATAAAGTCCTATCAATTCTGATATGTTATGAGGCCCCAAAGGAAATGTATGGAAATTGACTGGTTCCCCTCTTCTGGAGAGGCCAGCCAAAAGTATATATCCTCTATAGTAGGCACCAGTGACTGCCCCTCTAACATAAAGGCCTCTACATAGGGATGCCAATAATCAACCAAGGCATTTAGTAGCCTAGGTTGTGCTCACATAAAAAGACATAGGAAGAATTTTAGCAACCCACATTGCATTAAGGCAGCAACAACATTGGAGTCTTCCCCAACCAACACACTAATCTCCTCATGCTCTCTTTCCCTCTAGTGAACATACATTCTGCAAAAAATCAAGTTCAGGAGGGTTAACCCTTGCTCTTTTAAATTTTTTTCATTAAATAAACGGTCCATGCGGGCTGTAATGAAGACAGTCGTGTGTACACGTGTGCAGTTTTTTCTCTACCTGAGTGTACACATGGTTTGTCATAAGACAACCCACGTGGACCTAGGGCGGACCTTTTGAGGGTCAACGCCCCCCCAAAATCTGAAACTAAAAGCATAAATAAAGATTTAAATTGCAAGAGGAGAGAGTTTATACTTACTTGGTCTAAGCAGATGGTTGTTTCATCCACCAAAGCTCCCAGAATCACTTCTTTTCACAAAGGGACAGTTTTGGATTTTAGTCAATTTCTTAATTAACAATGGTAATAATGAGCTACCAGCTTCTATTTATAGATTTTTTTGGCCCCTTTTTGTCAATTTTCGAATCCTTTTGTCATTTTTTCTAAACTAAAAATCATTTAAGATGGTTCAGGAGTTTTCTTTGGATGATCAAGGGAGGTATTCCTTTGGGTACTTGGAAAATTTTTGATATTTGGGCATTTGGATGGTCCTTTGGTAAAAAGTCATTTTTTCCCATCACGTTGCATTTAAGTCAGGATTCCACCCCCACTTTCTACATCTTGTTGTCTTTTTTGCTTTGCCATAGGATCGATCCCACCGAGTTGCGACACAGAACCCTCATTACTGGTTTAGAAGTGTTGTAATTTGGTGGTAGATCCTACCATAACATGGATGCCCTAGGTAGATCCTGGTTACATGATGGTGTCCATGCTGTCACTAACAACTATAGGCTCGAGATTCCTCCATAGTTTTTCCGTAATTACGAGTTTGAGCCTCATTTGCATGATTCCTTTTCACTATTGACCTCACCCTCGGGACTCCAAAAAGACATAATGGGTCTTATTTTAAGCCCTTTTCAAACCCTCTAAACATGAAAATATTGTTGAGAAATCTTGTGACCTTTCACGCTCGTTAAACTAAAATTTGAAGTCACATCTGTCCAGCGGTAGTTTACCCCTTTTTTGGTCCGGACGGTCAACTGTACGAACAAAGGTATACTCTAAGGAACTCTAGTTCTCTAGAAGAGTACCCTCAAGTATCATTTTAACCCTTTTTCGGGCCTGAGGGACTAAATGTATGAAAATGGAACCCCCACGGAGTCCATAGTTAAGCTCTTTTCAGACTCCCTAAAATTGAAAAGATTGTCGAGTGACCTTATTCTTTCACACTCGTTAAAATGGTCCAGAAGAACATTCTTGACAGAGTCCATAGTTAAGATTTTTTCAGACTCCTTAAAAATGAAAAAATGGCTGAGTGATCTTGTCTTTATCACACTCATTAAAATGGTTTTGAATAGACGTTTTTTCGATGCCATTTTACCCCTTTTTCGAACCGACTAGACTACTTTTGAAAAAGGTACCCCATCGGAGTCTCCTTTTATTTTTTTTCAGACTCTCTAAATATGAAAAACCATCGAGCTTACCTTCTATTGTCTTGTTAAACTTGCATCGAAGGATGTTACCATTGTGTTTTTTGTTAACCACGTTTGCATACCTGCGTATTTGGTCTAATTTCAGCTCCATGTTTCTCTCAACTAAACCATCTGAAGCATGCCTTATATGCAAGCCCTGTAGCACTTTGCCTCTACATCTTGACACCTTTGGTCCCAAGAGGGATTTTTCTCAAGTGTCATTTCTTTGAACATCAGTATTGTCCTTGCACCTTGAACTTGTATGTTTGCGACACTCATTCCTCCTTTCTAACGTAACATTCTTTTATTATTTTTCCAAAATTATTGAAAAAGACAAAAAAAAATCAAATATGCCCCAAAAAGAGGAAGGGAAAAGTAGTTTCTTTGTATTAGCAGCATAATGAGTCACCCTTGGATTAAGCACACATGTCCATTTGTTCGTCAAACTCTGGGATTTAATACAACCTTAGGAATATTTTCTCTCTACATAGAGCTATGTCCTCCTCTATTTGGTTATCCTTCCAAACATATGGAGAGTTTTTGTTGCCTCCTACATCGTGAACTTATGTCAAATGCTATGCTGCCTGAGTCTCATCAGTTGTCATGCTATTGTTCAAGGGAAGTTTTACCAAGTCTGAGTCGACCCCTTTGTAGTTTGTCCCTTGCCATCATGCCTGGCCATCCCAAAAGTCCAATCAATTCTTTGTTCGAGATCAATGAATCCTTTAGTCTATTCATCAATATCCTCTAGTCCATGACCGACGAGCCGTCGAAGACCTCTGGGTAGTGATGTCGTACACTCATATTACACTCCTACCCAAGTTTTGAAGATTTTGAAGTTGTTTCTCGAGATCTGAAGACATCATCTCCAGCCATTAGGCCTTATCAACTTCTAGAAGATGGATACTATATATGTATATCTTTTAATTTTGAGATGTAGATCCACTGTGTATTTCTCGAAGATACACTTTATATAGTTATATGACATGGATCTACAGTGTATTTGATTGGTAGCCATGATTTTATTTCATTCTGAGCATGGGTATACCCTCCTTACTGAGACAATTGTTATTTTGCAGATGGCACCTCCTAAATTTTGGTCCCTGGGCTCACCAGTTTGGTATGTTGATAAAGATTGATAATGTATTTCATCCATCATATGCTCTTATGACTTCACACATTAGGGGGCATCTATTATAACCCTAATTTGCACCAAACATGCTTACCTAGCATCAGGCCATCTCATATTCCTTCTTTTCCAAAACACTGTTGAACACCTCTTCTTAAAAACCCCTTTTATAAAGACCCACATTCCCTGCTCCATTACTGCACATGTGTACACATTCGCTGACCCAAGACAACCCACGTGTGCCTACAAAAGCATGGAAAAATGAATTTTTTTGATGGAACACATAGCTTTGGGTAAGTTAACTAAACCTTTTAGCCATGCATGGCCGGTCACTCGACCAAATACCTAGCTTCTTCTAGCCTATAAAAGAAGGGTTAGGGGTATCATTTGAAAGGAGGAGAATCATAGTAGAGAAACTATACCCGATTGAGAATTCTCTTTGTCCCAACCTTTAGCCATCCTTGTGAAAAGAGAAGTATAGAGAAAACCAATTGGAATATAGTGGAAGAAGAGCCTAGGACCAGGATTAAGGAGTAGTAGCTGACTTTATAATTGTAAGGTATCATTTTGAAGTTAATAAAAGAATTGGTTTTCCCATCCCGCCATATGAGATTGTCATTATTGGAATATTGATCGTATGATTGATTAAATCTCTAACTCATTAGTTCATAGATCAAATGCATGTGGAGTTATTTGTTTTTCTTTAGTGAATGCAGATTAGCATTGGGAGGAGAGTTGCAGTCAAAGAAATACCAAGCACAAAAAGGGATCGACATCCAACATGAAAAATAGGGTACGTAAACTTAATCTCTTGAGCCTTGTATTTACATATGAGTAATGGGGTCTAGGCATGGGGTGATGGTAAAAGTAAGAATCTTTAGGTCATTTCTGCATGCATGATAAAACCCTTAGTGCTAGTCCGTAGGAGGGATTTCCCACCCAGAACAGGGGGGGTGAATTAGTGTGTGGACTTTTATAACTTTTCCTCTTCTTGCAAGTTAGCAATTAAAACGTAATTTAACAAATTACTAACAATCAGATCATAACACAATGGACACAAGAGACACCAGATGTTTGTATTAGCTTTTGTATAATTGATATGAATATAGTATTATGATTTTTCCCAGCAACAACTATTCTTTATCAGCACCAACTGAAGTAAGGATCACCAACTCCTTGGAGAGCACCAACTCTCAAGTAAGACCTATCTTGCCATAAGACCCAACTTGCTGATAGAATGCAATCTATCCAACTAGAGAAACTGACTCTAGTATCAATGATCCATTATAGAATCAACTCTATCTCATGATCAGAGGTATACCATAAACTCTCATCACTTCTTTTCATCTTATCTCTAAAATTTGTGCCTTCTTTTCTTTATCTTTC
The DNA here is from genome assembly GCA_009831015.1 of Picea engelmannii. Lineage (NCBI taxonomy): Eukaryota > Viridiplantae > Streptophyta > Pinopsida > Pinales > Pinaceae > Picea > Picea engelmannii. The sequence goes on from ML785749.1 coordinate 312,281, forward strand.
TTCTGATGCATTCTCCCTTTCTTCACTTTTACATCTCTCTTATATTTGCACAGACCTCAGGTCCATATCCGCCTCTTCACTTCACAAGACACTCTTCATCAATGCTGCACCTTTTCAAGTGAACCATCATGGTTTTATTTATACTTGTTTATGCTCAAAACTTATTTAAGTTTTTGAGCCAACTTGTGTAACAAGTTATAACTAACTTGTTCATTTACAATAACTTTTGGGACCACCATAGATCATCAATCTAGGTCTTTAACATTACACCTGGCATCCCCTTTCCTTTCACAAATCAATCACAGTCATGGATGGATTTCCTTCATCTCTGTGATAACAGATATCGGTGCATCCTTAAAACCATGTTGATATGATCAATGGCGTAGAACCACATGCTTAACGATTTAAGTGACATATTACATTCATTCCTTTCAAATCTTTTTACCATATGACTAGTGGCATTGACCAAATGGAAAACACTAGGTGAGACAAGATCTTGAACATTTATATATTCAACTGTGATGATTCAATCTCCCGATGAGATGGATAATTGTCAGGAATTTGGGTCTTCAACCTTTGGGTCTTCATGACTTCCAACCTTTCAAATATCCCAAATCTGATATCACCGAACAGATCGAATGATTCACATTATATATCGAAACCAGATAAGTGGTTATATTTCATCCTTACATCTATCCTTCATTGCTTAACCCAACGGAAAGGACTTAATCAAGAAATGAGATGGATGGCCACCTTGTACTCTGTGACTTCGTCTATTATGCTTACGCTATCCTTCCACTATATTTTGATCAACGGTTGAGAGTACAATCTAAAATCAGGTCGACAATCGATATCTCCTTCGAGTATTCAGACTTTAGATATTTCGAGTCTCAACCTATTCTTTCCTCCGTACGTCATTCTTTCGGAGCTAACAATCTACTGACACGTGTCTATTTCTTGATCAATGGTTGAGATCCTTTCTCATCTCTGGGGTTCAAAGATTTCAAATCTCAACCCTTTCTTTCTTCCAGAGTGATCACCTACTGAGTTGGTCATAAAGCGGTGGAGACCGCTTGTTGTCGGTTAAAATTTCCACTTACATTATCCTTCCACTGAAGTAGATCAATGGTCGAGAATGCTCCCGAAGTGATCTTTAGATTGGACGTCTCATGTCTACTTCCGGTCATTGACATTTGGGACTTCAGGACTTTGGGTGAGTGCTAGTGGTAAAAATACCGAATCAAAACTCTTGGAGTGACGTAACTTAATTGCGTCACTTGATGACATGTCATGAGCCGACAGGCTTCCATGTGTCACTTATATTCATGATTTTCACGTACTTGAAATGATTATTCAACTTGACACTTGTTGTTCTCCGACTGTTCAATGTGTCCTTGCTGACGTAGACTGCTGACGTGTTCTGCCATAGTTTCTTGTTGGCGTCGACATATATCTCCCGATGTGACACATGTTCATCTCCTTGATCTAATGGTTAGGATAATATCCAAAGGGTATCTTAGATTGACGACTGAGAGCGACTTCGGACCTTTGTCCTTCAGGACTTCGGGACTTTTGACATTCGTTCATGATAAAACTCCCAAAGAAATTATCCTAGAGTGATGTAAGCAAGTTACGTCACTTGTTGACATGGCACAGGACAATTTCCTCTTGACACATGTCATCATTCGATTATTCCATGTGTGTTTGTTGATGTCGTCTCCTGACATGGTCTGCCACATGTATTTTGTTTATGTTGTCTGCTGACATAATCTGTTGACGTAGTTTGTTGACATAGTTTGCTGACGAGGTCTACCATATGCCCTTTTGCTGACGTGGTCTGCTAACCAGCAACCCTGATCCAATGGTCCTCATATATCCTACAAATATTATGGTCCTTATTCATTTTGGATTTCCAGGCTTTGGGTATTTCACATCTCATATTTTCTGGAGTGTAACCTGCTCACAAATTTAGTTCTGAACTAAATGTTGTTCTTTGATCATGAACTTAGATCAACGGCTCGATCTGTTAGCGATGCATCTCTTCTATCTTATCCTATCCTTCCACTTAGAATGATCCAACGGCTGATGGAAGTTCACATGAATGAGATCTCAGATCTTACCTCGCTTATCGTATCCTTCCACTCGAAAATGATCTGATGGCTAACAAGAATTTTGTTTTGATCTGACGGCTGGCAGGTATTTGGTAAATCAAATTCTCAATTGTTTTGCCCCGCTTATCCTATCCTTCCACTCAAAAATTGATCTAATGGTTTTTAATATTCTCGAAGCATAGCCACGATAAAGGATGATTGTGGAACCACAACTTGCGAGTGATTTAAATCATCACCCAAACTCCACAATTTGAAGTTGCGCGATGTCAGTGAGTCAACTGCAATCGTTGATTTTCAAGGCTATAGGATCGAATGACCCTAACTAATTGTGGGATTAGAACTAGTGTGATATTTAATTCTCATTTTGATCTCTGCAATTCATCCCTTCCATTGATATGGCGATTACACATCTGACGGTCAAGACTTAATCTGACTTAATCTCATTTTTTGTTGGATCAACTGCAGTCATATATCTTTGAATCTATTAGATCTGATGATCTAGACATATTGTGGGATTGTAACTAGTGAGTAGTTTAATTCTTCTTTTGCTCCCCGCAATTCATCCATGTCATTGATCTAGCTTGCAGATTGACGGTCATGATCCTCCAATGATCCTCAAGCCCATGATCACTCATATGACCGATGTCTATTATATTTATACGATCAACACGGTCAACCTTGATCGGATGACTATTGAGGCTTATCACTCTTGATCGGACGACTACTAAAGCTTCTCACCCTGAGCTTGCATTTTTCTTTCTGATCTTTGATCTTTGTGTTTGCTAACCCTCCTGATATTTTATCATAGGATTTTTTATCCTATCGTGATAAAAAATTGTAAATGTGTTGAAGATGCATAGAATAGATCTAGCTAAACAATATTACACACATTTGCAGAGAGAATTGGAGAAAGAAGAAGGAGAGAAAGAATGAAAGAATTCTCATTAACCATTGTGAATAATGAATAATTTACACATGATATACTCTGTATAACTCAATGAGTTTGAGTTGAGGATAACCAATTCACCATAGTGGTGGTATAGAGTGATCTAGACACACACCAATAGTTACAAGAGTGAACTGCCACCGATTCTAGTCTCTCAGGCAGTTACGAGAGTGAACTGCCACCTAGTTGAGTTAACTAGTCAACTAGTCTTCAGTTAACTGACTGAATAGAGAGTAGTGAGGAGTTAACTCAGGGAATCAAGGCTAATGCACCACTTTGGTGATGATCCCAAGGAAAGGTCTAATTATCATGGTGATGATCCCAATGTTGCATGGTGATGATCCCAATGCAACATCTAAACTCAACTCAACTAGTCAAACTGAAGTGTCAACTGAAAGAGAATATTCTCCAGGTGGAATATTCTCCCCTAAAATATAGGAGACTGGATAATGACTAATTATGACTAATAAACAAGGAATAACCTTAGGAAAAATAAATCCTAGGTGCATGTGTGTGAAGTAACTCCAACAACAATAATCACAAATTTATTCATATTGTTTGCTTCTTCTAATATACTGTGCAATACGCTTTTCCTTCTGAGCTTTGATATTCACATTGTTCGTTCCTCCTCCTGAGCTTTCTCTTTCAATCTCTACATACTGTTTGACATCTTTTGTTGACTGATATACTGTTGACATTAATGACAATCTCATTTCTGGTAGTTCATCATTAATAACAGATCATCATTGTTAGTTCATCTCTGGTAGTTCATTGACTTTTAACATCAATGACAATATTTCCAACAATCTATCAGATGGCCAAATGTTGCATGGGGAGAGACTGAAACATTATGGAAATTACACTTATAGTTATTGTGTGTATAGTTTCCATAATATTATGTGTTTATTGGTTCATTATGATGACATATGTTAATGTATTTGATATTTATTTGAATATATGCACATGGTATATTCTATTTTAATGTATAACTACCTTGTTTCAATGTATTCTTGGTTTCCTACTACATGATAGTTCTGACAAAGGTCATGAGTGATTCAAGAAGTCCAAGAGGGGATCGACATCGAACAAAGGATTTAAGGTGTGAGGCCTCTCATTCTTCCTTTCTCTCTCTCCCTTTATAAAAGTATTTATTTCTTGTCTGAATTGATATAGATGAGGGTAGGTTTTGTCTTCTAAATTTGGTCTTATTTTGTTGTGACTTAACCCAAGGTCACAGGGGAAAAATACCTTAATTAGAATTGGAAACCATACTGAGGATTCTCCTAGTTTGGGTCATTTATTAGGGTTTCTTTTTTTCTATTTATTTTTGTGATTTTATGTGTTTTCCATATTTCTTTTGTAAAGATTTAGCCTCTTAGAAACTTTTGGTAAAGTTTCTAGAATCCCTCCTTTTGGAGTGGATTTTCAATTTTTCAAAAATTTCTATCCCATTCGCAAATTTCCCTTCTATATCCCATGGACATCCATTTTTTTCCTATGTATGACCCATGGATATCCGTGAGCCTCAGTATACACAGTCGCAGACCAATGTAAAATTTAGGTTTCTTGAAAATCTCTCTCACAGTCTAGAAGGTTTGGTTGGTTCTTCAGTTTTGGTCGAGCCTCCTGGTTGTCTTTATTGTTGGTTTGTGCTTTCTAAAGTCTTTAAAAAATTGTTAATAACATAAAAAAATATCCTTCTTTTGAGGAAGTCAATTCTTGTTTACAAGGTTTTTGGTTTGATTGAGAGGTCAGTCAGGCTTGTCTGGGTTACATGTCCAGTCTTGTTGATTTTTCATTTACTCTTGGAAAATTTCTTTCTTTCTCTATGCATGCTTCTCTTTGATTACAAAAGAAAAAAAAAATGTTTTTTTTTTTTCATTTCATTTCTTTTAGATGAAAATATAAAAAACATACTTGTTTTCCAAGCTTCTTCTTTTCATGAACCCTTGCCCTTGATTATTGGAAGAAAAGAGCTAGTTAACTAACATTCAAGTTGTTGTGCATCATATTTTTCTTTGGTAGGGGTATCCTTTTTCAAAGAAAAGAACCTTTTTTTGCAAATTTTTGCATTTATAGTTTGCATTTTTCCTTCAAAAGAATATTCTAGGTTACATTACAAAGTGTTTTAAATCTTAAATCCAAAACACATTTTGTTTTCATTGTTGGAAAGTAAAGAGTTTTTTTTAAGCATTGTTGTGCACCTTTTTCATTTGAATAAGTTGCTTATTGCATTGTGTTCTTAAGTTCTTTTCTTTTAGATTTTTTCATAAAAACCATTCAAGTTTCATCCATGCCTTTGCTCGAGTAAAAAAAACCCCTAAAATGAAAAATTAACTAAAAATTTATTAGACATTTTCACTTTTATGGGGTACACGAATGAGTTTAGGCTACGGAATTGGTTTAGGGTGGAGAGTAAATTTCTCCAAGGCCAAAAAAATAATGTAGGAGTGTGATCTAGGGAGAGTCTAAATCTAAGCATCTAATAAATATATTCGAGAGCCTCCTCTAACACAAGATATAAACACAAGGTCATGTAAAGGAGAGTCAAGGAGAGACCCCTCCAGAGCTTAATTAAGAATAGAGAGAATATCGTATATTCAGGGTTTTGTTAGTACCCATACATTAGTGAGAGGAGGTGCTTTCAAAGATTCAGGCCTAGCTACCTTCCCCATATGTTTGATCCCCACTATAGACTGTACCCCCAGACAATGAATATGATTTGGCGACCTTAGTGTTTATTCCTAGGGATCTCATAAGGTGACTATAGGGGTTTTCCTTGGTACCTGGGGAGGATTTCACATCACACTTTTAATTATTGTTGGAGGGTTCCCTAGGAAGCATGGATACTTGAACCGAATAAGGATGGTTAGTGGAGATCAATATAACCACTTGTCATTCCTTTATTTGTTGGTCCACAGGAGTTAATCAACCTGTGCCTCTATACGAAAGTCCCTTTACTCTGCCTTGTGATTATTGTGGTCCCAGTACCTAATAGACCCTAGTGAGGATAGTAACGCGGATTTTTTGTGTCTATTGTTTCCATATAGGATTTTTTCTAGTGGTGTGCTCGATGATCATAGAATTTCTTGATTTTTCATGTATCTTGGTCCCATGGAGAGTTGACACCTCAAAGTGGCTGACAAACCTCCTCGTAGATCGAGGAGAATTCAAGGCCCTCCTTCTGAAGAAGAAGTTATAAAATATTATCCTCTACCTCCTTTAAGGTGTCAACTTGATACATATGAAACTCCTCTACCTCCTTTAAGGTGTTGAATTGATACATATGAAACTTTTGTTCTGACTCATAGGGCCAATATCATAGACTCAAAACCGCTAGAAGTTCACGCTTCAAAACTAGAGGAAGTAATAGTTTAATTTCTTGGAGCCAAAGAATTCACTTTGCATATCAATCCTCCATTACCTAGGACATATTTTTTCCATGTGATACAAGTCCCACCTCCTAGATTGGATATTTCCGATAGTATCCCTCTTCATCAGGCCATTATGGATGAAAGTATACTAGTGTCTGTGTCGAGAGTGCCTGCAACTCCCACCATGACGATTTTCATTGGTGGGATATTTCCCCCTGGTGTGTCTAGTCAAATGAATATTGTCAGTCAGTCAAATGTTGTTGCTCTGACCAATAGCTTTCCTTCATTGGTCGTTGGTCCTACTAAATCCATGAATGCAACTGCATATCTACCATCAACAACAAATTATTTTTCATATGGTATTCCATTGATGGATGTACTAAACACATTGGATGTTTCTCAATCGATGTCCCATGCATCGAGTGTGGGTTCAAGTGGAATGTTTTCGCCTTACCAAGCATATCCCTAGGGAAGAGGTCATATTCCTCCATTTTCACCATTTTTTGGGAGCACTCTCTCTCATCTTTTGGCCTAACCCCTCTTGTGGATAGGAAACTTATATGGATAGTGGATCTTAGTGCTCTAGTATGTCATCCCATTCGACCCCGTTCACACTGTATGGTGGGTTGAAGAGTAATCCTTTCACCTCATTTGTGGTTTTGGCAAGGGGAAACCCCTTCCAAGGTAAATTTGTTTCCATGCAAGGACATTTATCCTCATAAGGGACATTGTTGGGGGATACCCCTCTCCAATTCCATTGAAATCCCATGCAAGGGATGCCTCAAGGGGGTAACCCCTTTCCTGGTCAATTTAATCCCATTCTTGGAGTCTTTCCTTCACAAGGGGGTGTACTACTGGGGGTAACCCTGATTTTCCTTTTGGGAACCAGATGGGTGGAGGATTTTTTCCATTCAACTAGGGTCAACAAGGATTGTGTCCCAATACTTGGTCCTTTCATGAAATCTTTCTAGCAACCTAGTGCTAGTTACAATCTAGGGTCGACTTTTTAGGTTGCCAATCAGTCGATCTCATAGCTTAAGCTACCATTTTTGGAAACATTGCATTTTCTATAACTATCCAAGTTGATGAATGACCCTATTTTTCATGAGATTTTCTAGCTCGTGGTCCCAAACAAGTTACCTTCAGACATACCCAAATTTGAAGGAAAAAGTAGTGAAGATGCATAAGACCATGTGATGATATTCCAATTGTGGTGTTCACATAATTCATTGAATGAAGACTCCTTTCACTTGCATATGTTATAGCACACTCACACTAGAGGTGCTTCCAAGTGGTACATAGAACTATAAAGGGGGAGATACACCACATTTGGTGAATTAGCCATGGTGCTCCTTAACTGCTTCCAAGTCCTTGTTTAGTATGATGTCGGTACAGAACCACTAGTCAACCTTGAATAGGATAAGGGTATGCAAATTTTCAATCACATTTGGGAATGGAGGAGACATAAGAGCTTGATTAAAGAAATGGTTCCACCAAATTTTCTCCTTAAGTGGTTCTTGGAATCCTTACTACCATATATTTCAAAGGAGGTTGCACATTTGGGAGTATTTTCGAAAGAACAAGCGATTTTTAGGGTGCAACAGTTATAGCTCATTTAATATCAATTTGGAATTTTCAATCAGACTATGCCAATGCACTGAGGTCTACCCTTGACTTGGAAAATCCAAATTTATCTCTACATGTTGATGGCAATGTGGGTTCCATGCAAGGTAAAGACATAGATATGGTCACAAACTAGATGCAAAACTTGGCTATCCAATATTGTGTGGTTGGTTTGACGCCTGGATCGACCATCCATACCACCCAATCATTAAATGTACATTTTTTTCATTCAAAGACTCATAAGGGACCTTAACAACCCAAAGAAAAAAAAGGAAATGGAAATAAAGGTGGTGGGGGAGATAATAAAAAATCTGATAAGAATGTTGAGAGGGAAAAAGAGGAAAAAAGGAAGGTGTAGTTCCCTTGTAATATTTTTGGGGATGATCATATTACGCATCAATTCCCACAAATGGAATAATCCCAACTCCTTATGAATTTGAAAAAACAACAAGAACAACATGTTTTGTTGGAAAACCCTTTCCCAAAAGGGAATAACTTGCAGGGTGGTTCTTCCAACCTCAATGAGAAAAGGGGCACATCAATCACACCCCAGATAGATTGATGCAAAGGAGTTGTGATAATGATCAGTCATAAGAAGATACAAAACATTATTGGTCATTAATAGAGTGGTTTCCCTTGTGTTCGACGTTAACAACAATCATCACACATAGGGATTTGTGTGGTATCTTGGTTTCCATTTGACCCCATTGGTGGATTCCTCGTCTTTGTTAGTAGTCTCCATTATTATATACTATTCAAAGAGTCTCTACCATTCACTATTCCATATAGTGCTTGCTAGATTCGTACGTCGATGTGGTCCATACAATCTGTTCATCCAAGTCCTTCAAAATATTTGTCCTTCTACTACCCCTCATTTTGGATGATGGAGGATGTCTTAATGCCTTCCTTCCAGCAGATCGATTCTCATCTAATTCAACACATATTTATATAGGACATGGATCTAGAGTCATATTTGGTACCTTGGGGATTACATTCATTAGTGGAAAGTTCCCTCGCTATTTTTAGTGGGAATACATCGATGTCCCCTGCTCGATATATTTTACCAGGTTTTTGAGATCATATTATTTATTCACACTTGCTATATTGTACCATGGTACCTTGATGCCCATTATCATCATCAATGGGTTGTCTTACATTTGTTAATGGTATACATTAATGACCAGTAATAAAATGGTGTTTCACTCTATTCAACCCCAACACATCTATTTGCATGGTGTAGACTCATACCACGATGAATTGTTTTGAATACTTTGACTGAAGTACAAGCATCACATATTTTTTTCTCTTACCTGAATCATATTGTACCACTCCAAAAACATTGGTACTTGTAGAGGTTCAACTTATTCACTCCATTGGTCCTAGATATCCTCTATTCTTAATTTTAATACATAGTTCCACTTTGTATCTATTTGTGGCTACGATCTACTTTCACATGGATCCACTGTGTATTCCTCATGGCCTTGCTTGGTACTTCATATATATCACATGGATCCATAATTTATTGCTTGTGTCCATGTAAATTAGTCATACTTTCATATATACCATAGATTTGTAGTACATTTTATTTGGAGACCATGCTTACATCATTCTTGAGCATGGATATGCCTGACTTGGGAATATAATACTCTTACTTGATTTTGGTTGACGATTTTTGTTTTTGAATCAGTTGTATTGGGAATGTCCATGGATTCTTTCATTGCATCCTTTCCTCTGATATTTATAATGTATTTTGGCCATCACTTTCTCTTCTGACCTCACACATTAGGGGGCATATGTTGTAGCACAAATTACCATGCCTATGAATGTTTTACATGCCCCAACCCTTCCCCTAGCCTGCTAATCAAAATCCCAATTTCCCTCATCAAAGTCACCTCAAAACCTTGAATATTTCTTATATTTGTGGGTTTACTTTGTGCAAGACATGGAAATCCATGCCTTTCTAGCTTGAAACCTACAAATTCCCTCAAAAAAATGAAAAAAATAAAATAATTCCACTTTTTCGAGTGGGGATTTTCATTGTGCTCATTTTCCAACCTCTCTAAGCCCACACCAAATGGAATTCAACCTCCTAAACCTCTCAGAGATGGTATAAATGCACCATTTATGGATTGGATGAGAAGAAATAACTAAGGTTCAATTTCATGATGGAAAATGTTTATCAAACTTCCATAATCTCTTCATTCTCTGAGCCGTATCCTATTCCTGGAAACTCCTTTTCTATTGTTCCTTCCTTTCTCTATATAAATACGGGGTTTGTTCCTATCCTTGATGAGTTATCTAAGGAAGAGGCCTTACCTCTTGAGTTATGATTGAAGGTATTTGGAGGAACCTAGGGAAATTGGCTCTAAACTAGTGTTGAAGGGTGAATCAGGTTGTAACTACATTTCTCACATTGTTGGTAATAGAAGAGTTATATTTCCCTCCTATTGTGTGTTTATTGGTTCATTTGTGATGATATGTGTTAATTTATTTCATATTTATTGGAATCTATGCACATGACATATGTTATTTGAATGTATAACTACCTTGTAGTAGTCTATTCTTGGTTTCCTATTACAGGGTAGTTCTAGCAGAGATCATGAGTGCTTCAAGAAGCAAAAGTGAGGATTGACATCGAAAAAAGGATTCAAGGTGTGAGGCATCTCCTTCTTCCTTTCTCGCTTTCCCTTTATAAAATTAGTTATTTTTTGTATGCATTGATATGGATGAGGGTAGGTTCTATCTTCTAAATTCGGTCTTGCTCTATTGTGACTTAACTTAAGGTCAAAAGGGAAAAATCCCTTAATCATGCATGTGTCTAATTTAGAATATAACTCCTCTTACAAGGTATCCTTTTCTTTAAGACTATATTTTGAATCTTCGCTAGAAGTGGGAAGGAAGAAAATCCTATTTATAATTTTTTAATCAACTAGATAGGGTTGGTCTAGCGATAGGTATCCACCATGCAATCTAGTGAGGAGGAATTTTACACACGACTGAATTGCATGTTACCCCAGCCATGCCTAGGGGTAAGTTGAGGAGATCATGTATCGAGGCCTGTAATGGAGAACACTATCTACACCACGATGATGATGATGATTATCATGTCCACAGATGGCAGCCCAACAAAACCCCTCATTTTCCTCCCAACACAGATCAACCAAGGCTCATCACATTCAATCAAACTAGAGTATGGGAGATGGTAAGACATAGTTACCATGAGGTATGTTAGTCCTTCTTTCATTCAATGTGTTGTACTTAATTTATTGAGCATGTGAGTTATATCCTTTGTTGAATTCAGATAATGGATCATTGGTTTGGGAAATTGTGTCAGTTTCCTTGTTTCACCTTGGTGGTAATATTTAGTGCCCTAGTGTCATCATTGTCATTGCCTAAGGAAAAGGGGTAATACTAGGGGGGGATCCCAAGGGTAACATTATGTTCCCAGTCATATACTTAACACCTTCCATATTGAATACTTTCACATATCCTAAAAATTTTCTATGGTCCAATATCTCATGAAAAGAAGGGGTTGAAGGCCCATAGGATGATGTAGTTTCTCTATGATATGTTATTGATAAATTATAAAGGCCACCATTAAATCCTTAGGAAATCTTGATCTATACTCCCTTTAATGGTAATCACCCTTGTTCATATGTGAATGAATGCACCAATTATAAGGGATTATTTCCCAATAAAAAGTAAAGGAATGAAGCTTGAGACCTTATAAAGGGGACTTTCAAATGATAAATAGGTATCAAAACTAAAATAATGGGTTCAAAATGCATAAAGTAGCGAGGAAAGGGTATATCAAGAAACAAATGATACCTCTACAAAGGCTCTCATAGAAATGGATACCATAAGCCACAAATTAAGCCTAATATAACACAACATTCACACTTACTCTTGATGGGGTTTTACTTTCCCTTCTTACTCTCGGGGTCGATCCCCCAACCTAGGTTACTTTAATTCATACCCAGGTGAAACACCTAATAGGGTTGGAGGAATACCATCCCATACTTAAACCTGGTAACTCACATTAGGTCTTGGCCAGTGTGATGCTTGAAGGGAACAATGGGATGAATCATTTTACATGGATTATGTCTTAAGTTTCAGTTTTCTTTGAATGTTTTAAGGACTGATATTTCTTATGAACTTTGGTTTACCTTGTCTTATATTCTTATTTGTTTTGAATGTCCCTAACATGGTTCTTTAGTGACGTCCTAGGCTTTCACCCAATATGTTGTGCCTTTATTGCAGGACTTTGGCACATGTGATGGAGAGTAGTGAGTCATGTAGTGACTCAAAAACATCATAGAATGTCTATCACATCCTTGGAACCTTGGACGATGGACAAATAAGCTTGGTTTGAGCAGTTCTAGTCAATATGCCACATACATGGGTTGGAAGTCCACATGTTGGGAATAAAACCCTAGAGCTCTTGTGCATAGAGGATGGAGGATGTTTTCTTTGATTGCACTCCTCTTGTACTTGGACGTGGCCTTTGGAGGCCTATGACATCACCCTCTAGCCTTGATGTCACCTTTTGGGGCTACAGTTTGATGGATTGTGTGGTTCCACATATAATTATAATGATTTTGGGTGAAGAGACACTTCACTCCTCATTATTTCACCTTGGAGGAATCCACCTGGACTTTGGAGGCCCAACGTTTCATCATATATGATTGAAGTCACCCCCTTTTGAGCTTAACATCACCATTTTGGAGCATCATGTCACCCTTTTAGGGGTTTGGAGATGTACATTTTTATTTTGGCATTTTGTAGAGAAAATATAAGGGGTTTTGCCCACTCATAGTATGTTGTTGACAAATTTGTGTGGACAGATCTATTAGGGCTATCTCATATAAAGAAACAAACCCTAATTTAATTTTTGGATCATCACTTCTCACCTTTGTGAGAGATAACATCTGAAATCACCCTATTGGGATATTTATCTCTTCTACACTTGTGTGTTATGTTTGGAAGGTCAACTGTGGATGCTCTTTACTAATTTTGAAGGAAATTTTATGCAATTAGGGTTTTATATCATGGTTTCTTGGTGAAGTAAGTGAATTTATGCAATTTCATTCTTATGCTATTAAGTTTTCATTATAAATTTACATTTTCATGATAGACATCTTGCTTGGTGAAACCCTAACAGAGGATCATAAGTGCTTCCTCCTCTCGCAAGGTTAATTTTTTTATAAAACTTGTGAAGGAATCCTTGCTAGGGTTAGATTCCTAAATCCCTAAAGTACTATCACTTTAGGATTTCAGCCTTGGACGTTTGACATTTTATCTAGTTAAAATATTTATAAGGGAGAAAATATTGCTAGAGCCCAAACATGCTTACACTCTAGAAATCCTTCTCTTCAAGGTTTAAACCCTAAGGCTCTAATGTGATAGAACCTTAGAGTTTAAAACCTACCTATTAGTTTATACTATCTCAACCTTCAAAATGAGTTGCATTTTTTGTTATAAGATTCGATAACCCTCAAAGGAACTAATTTAAAATCTCTCTCTTGTGGTGAAATTGATTAAAAAGCACTCTCTTTCAACACTCTTAAGATCTCTACTAACTTCACTAACACTAACACTTGTAAACTTTCGCAATAACTTACTATTATTAATAAAGTTTTCTATATCCACCCGATAAAACTTTGTTTTGTTCCATACACTCTTATAAAGGTGGTCTAACCCACTCAAAATTTATCTTAAACAATTCGATAATTTTCTATGTGATGCATGCTTAATTTTGATGGTCAATTGTTGGAATTCTCATCTATTACATTTTCTATTGTTACAAATTCATATTGTTGTTATAAGACTGTTGCACTATTAAAAATTTGCAACAACCATTACCAATTATTTTTGAATTGTTCCTTAAGTGGTATTAATTGCATGTTTGGACTTCAAAATAATAATATATATCATATAACGTGTTCTTGTTTTTTGCAGGTACTCAAGCAACTTCATACCTCTTCTACTACCTTTACATAGACCTTATCTTTCAGTGATTGAGAGAGTGGGTGGTAGGATTGGCTACTACACTTGCTAAGTTGATACCTTGAGGTAACCAAGGAAGCCTCCCTTGTGGTGGACCTCTTGCATCACTAAAATGAGGGAAGTTCTTACTAAGGTGACAGAAGTAGGATCTTCCATAGTATGCAATATTTGGGGACTTTTGGTAGGGCTTTGCACAAGTACAAATCCTACGATAACACAGACTGAGCACGGCCAAAATGTGTACACTTAACAAGGGAGAAAATGTCAGATTTCTTTAGAGGTATCACCCACTCCTGCATCACTACCCTATCAATTCCATATTCCTTTTGGAAAACCTCTATGTATTTTTTGGACTATAGCTCATGGAACTGATAGGGATACTTGACATTGTAATCAACACATTTGTGTAGGGGACACCTTCCCCAAGATAGATCCCTCAAATGGTACACCATATGGTAGAACTGGACCAGGAATTGGTTGTTCCTTCATTGAATTAGACTTTGGTTGTGTGAGGGGTTTTCTCAAATATTCCATACCATATATGGTGATAATCAGACTGGAATTCCCCCAAAAAAGAGGATACTTATGTCCACAAACACCTTACCAAGAGGGGAGTGAAAGATTTCTCTTTGAACATAGGGAAGAAGTAAGGAGGTATAATGTTGAACTCCCTCTTAATAGAATTAAACCATCATGATACTTTAATTTCCTTGAATATGGAGTTATTGTCATGTATTTTCCTTGAGATAAGTGATACCATGTTCCATCGTTGCTGTTGGATTCATTGTGCATGATGGAAATAAGTTATTGTATCCTCAAGGAAGAGCTTTCTGGTAGTCCTCATAATTAATTCTTTCTTAATTTTGAATTGGGAAAACATCCTACTACCAAAAACATTAATGATCCCATATTCCCAAAATCAGATGAAGTTGACACGGTATAACTACCTGTCCCATCAATCGTTACTATCAAAAGATAGGTTTTCATCGATAGATCTTGTAAATTAATGATGAATTCAACAATTCCATACATGCATGAGTGTTATTATTCGAGGGCATCATGCATGTTCTTGCATGCCCCAATATCATCTTATTCCTAATTTAATTGGATGTGGCAATCCCTAGTGGGTCACCACATCTCCTTATATGGGAAAAACTAGTCAGTTCTTACCATGGAGGCACTAAACTATGTTCAACCAATTCGCATAGTATCCATTGGTTAAGCAGTTCCTCTATTGTTATTCCAAAATCGTATATTTTATTAGTGGGGTTGGGGAAGAGAAGCATAGGGAATTATTTTTCTTCAATGGGTATTGATAGGGTATCCATGTCCCTTCCTTGTGCACATGGCCTTCTTAGTTGTCTAGTAGATAACTAGGGACTCGAGGTTATGGGATGTTATTTTGGTAGGATGCACCATCCATGTCCTTTTTCAATGGTATGCATATCAATGAATATATAACCCCTTTCTGAACCTTTCATGTATAGACCCTTCCATAGCTTCCCATTCAGAATACAGTTCTCTATGTTCTTCCCACTAACATGTGGAAATTCCTATGAGCACAGTACCAAGGGCGCGAACCTGATGGATTTTGGGAATGTGTTGTATCCAATAAATAAATGCATCTACCGTATCTGACCCATCATATTGGTAAGATCAAAGTTCTTCCTCATGCACCTCAACGGTGATATGCATGACCCTCCTTGTCGATATTTCATATAGTTTCTATTGCCACCTTTCCATGGCATCTTTAGAGTCGGTGTCATAGGACTTGATTCTTTTCCAACTTAACTCTCCATCTATAGTGGGATTGAATTAATACTTCCTGGACCCAGTGATCTTATAGATGTTTTCGATAACAAAGATTCACACATCCTCATCCATTGGCTCATTGTACATGTCTTCTTCATTCATATCTGGAGGTGTGATCACATGCACAGTGTCTTTCACAAATGAAATATTCCTCTTCTTCAAATTCATCACCACATTATTGTCAAATGTCGAGTCAATGCAAATAAATGCAGGGTTATGGATCAAACTCATCCATAATTTCTATGACCTCAAAGTTAGCCTTTGTCTTTACCCATTCTTTATTCACCCCAACTTTCTCCAATCAGACTATACAATATATCATGTACTAATATTCCAACTATAGTGGGATGGGTGACCAAACTAGACTCGAATTTCTCATCAACTCGTAGGAATTCTTTGGTAAAATGTTAATCTCAGAACCTAGGTCTGACATGACTCCATCCATGTCATAACCACCAAGCTCAA
Organism: Picea engelmannii; assembly: GCA_009831015.1. Lineage (NCBI taxonomy): Eukaryota > Viridiplantae > Streptophyta > Pinopsida > Pinales > Pinaceae > Picea > Picea engelmannii. The sequence goes on from ML785749.1 coordinate 328,618, forward strand.
CTATCATCTTGAACTCTCTTCTAGTGTATTTCTTCTTTCTAACCTGACACACCTCCCTTTCTGGTAGGAGATTTGATATAGTCCTATATGTCAGCTCCTTCCCCATACAAGTGGCTAACCTATGCATTAACTTCCTTGTATCATCAGGATCATTGATCAATCTTAAAAAAAACACAATAAATTACTTACTTGATCTTTAGTGTCTATATCATGACCCAAGTTGTCCAATGATTCTTTTTGTTTTGCATTTTTCAACTCCTCAAGGAATTTTTCCTTAATCTCCCTTTTCTCAATGTAACACAAATATTATTCTCTGATTTCTTACTCTATTTATCTATGCATTGTGCATTACATCTCCTCTCCCATACAAGCTTCCTCCAATGATCTTTGTGTCACACGTTTCAACTCTTCTTGGGCATGAGCCTCTTCGAGCAACCTCTGTGTCACCAACTATACCACTTTGTGAATACATGCCTCCTCAAGTGACCTTTGTGTCGCTCATTGCACCTCTTCAGGGATCTGTGCCTCCTCAAGTGATCTTTGTGTCATGAATTTCAACTCTTCACACACTATTTCTTCTTCCATGGATCTCTATGCATCATGCATAAACTTTTTTTTTTTTAAACATCTAACTTAGGAGGGGGTTGTGCCACCTTTAGTATATTCCCCTCGGGAGTTTGACCCAATATTTCATCCTTCTCAAAGTCACTTCCTATCTTCACTTCACCTTGATTTATCACCCAAACATCAACTTCCTCATCCTTATTCTTATTTATGCATGGCTCCACATGCACAATTGTTGGTTCAAGTTATATTAACAAAAAAAACCCTTCATACACTGGCCCTTTTAGAATCACCTACATGCAAGTGAATTCTCACCCGATATGCTTATTGGGGCTTAATGAACCAAGTTTCTGCAATAGTGAGGGAATGGGAGGTGATCATCTTAATCATTCTTACTTATCTATTTTGTGTGCATTATCATGTGTTTGTTCTTCCTTGGTTACTTAGTGAATTTTGTTATGTAGTACCATTATATTATAGATTGCAACATAAAAAAATTACTGTAACATTCATAACTATTGTGCAGTGATCATATAGTAGATAAATCTAGTATAACATGCATAAAGAGAATATCCATGATCAATCACACAAAAGACAAGTAGACATGGTAATTAACATGGTTCAATGAACTTTGGGCTACATCCACAATCACTGGATTCTTTATTATTCTTTTTGTAATCATCTTAGGCTTGCACATTGTGCTTACACCAACTATATCAAGGTATCTTTCTCTCCATCTTTCCTAGTCACTATGCAGTGCAAGCCTCTCTCTGCAAATTCTCCTTAACACTCATACATAGAACCTTTAATTCTCAGTATATTCTCTCACTCTCCTCACAAACCAAATTGAATAGAGAGAACCTAATAGCACAGAACCCCTATCTTCCCAACCCATTACAAATTTATACATGGACTATAGGGCTCAAAACTCTACCTTTCTTATCCCAAAAACCAAATTACAACTCATTATGACTTATGACAACCCATGTTGACTTATTTTTCGAGCTTTATTTCCCTACTTTTATGTCTACATGATAATTTTTCACTCGTGACTATTGTTCTTCCTGATTTTGCATGTCTTTATGCTTTTGGAATGCCAAACTATTGTCTGTCCTTTCAGCTCACTTTATCTTCTTGCTTTATTAGCCTAATTTATTATCTTATTTATTCTCTGCTAAGTATGTTCTTACTGTGCATTGCACTCCTGAATGTGCCTCTATTGTGCACTCTCATGCCTGAATTTGCCTCTATTGCGCACTCTCAGGCCTGAATGTTCCTTTACTGTGCACTTCGCTCCTGCCCTTTCTTATTTCTTCTACTACTGCACATATCCTCCATACTTAGGATTTTCATGAAAACTGAATCCAAAATGCATGTCCAACCGGCCCCCAACACTCACTTGTGGATCATCCCAAGCCACTCAGGCATGTTGCACTCTTTTCCATGCTTCTATGAACTTTCTTTGGTTTGAGCATTGTTTCTTTTGGTGGTGCCATTCCGGTAACCTGGTTACCAATGACAATCTTCTTCGGCTCTGGCTTTTTTCTCAACTTTGTTACGATTTTATCGGCTCTCTATTACTTTCATGCAACTCTAAGTGACAATAACCAATTCTTGTCAACCTTTCACAACTTTTTTACCCCTTCATCAGTTGTCCATGTCCCTTCACACATGAACTAACTGTCTAATCTACCAGAGGCACAATGAATGCTTAATTTATTATTTCTTTATTTCCATATATTCCATTGGATTTTCTCCTCCTACTACCAATCTGTTATGATTCCTGACAGTTGTTTCCATTTATGGATACACATCATATTTATGACCTAGCATTAATCTCTCTTTAACTGTTGCTTCTTCCCTTTTAATTCCTAAAGGGTCCTATCCCTCACTTGAATTTTGTGCACACTTAACTGACTTTGTATTGTTTCTATTATCTGTTTGATATCCCTTTTTTTTCTACATGTCACTTCTTCCTGTCTACCTTTGTAATTCTTCTTGGTTTTCCCCTTTTTATCTTTTTTCTTCCTTTTTTTCAACTTTTGTTTTTTTTTTTCCTTTTTCT
>ML785749.1:346648-361738 GCA_009831015.1 Picea engelmannii
GATGGCCAAATGTTGCATGGGGAGAGACTGAAACATTATGGAAATTACACTTATAGTTATTGTGTGTATAGTTTCCATAATATTATGTGTTTATTGGTTCATTATGATGACATATGTTAATGTATTTGATATTTATTTGAATATATGCACATGGTATATTCTATTTTAATGTATAACTACCTTGTTTCAATGTATTCTTGGTTTCCTACTACATGATAGTTCTGACAAAGGTCATGAGTGATTCAAGAAGTCCAAGAGGGGATCGACATCGAACAAAGGATTTAAGGTGTGAGGCCTCTCATTCTTCCTTTCTCTCTCTCCCTTTATAAAAGTATTTATTTCTTGTCTGAATTGATATAGATGAGGGTAGGTTTTGTCTTCTAAATTTGGTCTTATTTTGTTGTGACTTAACCCAAGGTCACAGGGGAAAAATACCTTAATTAGAATTGGAAACCATACTGAGGATTCTCCTAGTTTGGGTCATTTATTAGGGTTTCTTTTTTTCTATTTATTTTTGTGATTTTATGTGTTTTCCATATTTCTTTTGTAAAGATTTAGCCTCTTAGAAACTTTTGGTAAAGTTTCTAGAATCCCTCCTTTTGGAGTGGATTTTCAATTTTTCAAAAATTTCTATCCCATTCGCAAATTTCCCTTCTATATCCCATGGACATCCATTTTTTTCCTATGTATGACCCATGGATATCCGTGAGCCTCAGTATACACAGTCGCAGACCAATGTAAAATTTAGGTTTCTTGAAAATCTCTCTCACAGTCTAGAAGGTTTGGTTGGTTCTTCAGTTTTGGTCGAGCCTCCTGGTTGTCTTTATTGTTGGTTTGTGCTTTCTAAAGTCTTTAAAAAATTGTTAATAACATAAAAAAATATCCTTCTTTTGAGGAAGTCAATTCTTGTTTACAAGGTTTTTGGTTTGATTGAGAGGTCAGTCAGGCTTGTCTGGGTTACATGTCCAGTCTTGTTGATTTTTCATTTACTCTTGGAAAATTTCTTTCTTTCTCTATGCATGCTTCTCTTTGATTACAAAAGAAAAAAAAAATGTTTTTTTTTTTTCATTTCATTTCTTTTAGATGAAAATATAAAAAACATACTTGTTTTCCAAGCTTCTTCTTTTCATGAACCCTTGCCCTTGATTATTGGAAGAAAAGAGCTAGTTAACTAACATTCAAGTTGTTGTGCATCATATTTTTCTTTGGTAGGGGTATCCTTTTTCAAAGAAAAGAACCTTTTTTTGCAAATTTTTGCATTTATAGTTTGCATTTTTCCTTCAAAAGAATATTCTAGGTTACATTACAAAGTGTTTTAAATCTTAAATCCAAAACACATTTTGTTTTCATTGTTGGAAAGTAAAGAGTTTTTTTTAAGCATTGTTGTGCACCTTTTTCATTTGAATAAGTTGCTTATTGCATTGTGTTCTTAAGTTCTTTTCTTTTAGATTTTTTCATAAAAACCATTCAAGTTTCATCCATGCCTTTGCTCGAGTAAAAAAAACCCCTAAAATGAAAAATTAACTAAAAATTTATTAGACATTTTCACTTTTATGGGGTACACGAATGAGTTTAGGCTACGGAATTGGTTTAGGGTGGAGAGTAAATTTCTCCAAGGCCAAAAAAATAATGTAGGAGTGTGATCTAGGGAGAGTCTAAATCTAAGCATCTAATAAATATATTCGAGAGCCTCCTCTAACACAAGATATAAACACAAGGTCATGTAAAGGAGAGTCAAGGAGAGACCCCTCCAGAGCTTAATTAAGAATAGAGAGAATATCGTATATTCAGGGTTTTGTTAGTACCCATACATTAGTGAGAGGAGGTGCTTTCAAAGATTCAGGCCTAGCTACCTTCCCCATATGTTTGATCCCCACTATAGACTGTACCCCCAGACAATGAATATGATTTGGCGACCTTAGTGTTTATTCCTAGGGATCTCATAAGGTGACTATAGGGGTTTTCCTTGGTACCTGGGGAGGATTTCACATCACACTTTTAATTATTGTTGGAGGGTTCCCTAGGAAGCATGGATACTTGAACCGAATAAGGATGGTTAGTGGAGATCAATATAACCACTTGTCATTCCTTTATTTGTTGGTCCACAGGAGTTAATCAACCTGTGCCTCTATACGAAAGTCCCTTTACTCTGCCTTGTGATTATTGTGGTCCCAGTACCTAATAGACCCTAGTGAGGATAGTAACGCGGATTTTTTGTGTCTATTGTTTCCATATAGGATTTTTTCTAGTGGTGTGCTCGATGATCATAGAATTTCTTGATTTTTCATGTATCTTGGTCCCATGGAGAGTTGACACCTCAAAGTGGCTGACAAACCTCCTCGTAGATCGAGGAGAATTCAAGGCCCTCCTTCTGAAGAAGAAGTTATAAAATATTATCCTCTACCTCCTTTAAGGTGTCAACTTGATACATATGAAACTCCTCTACCTCCTTTAAGGTGTTGAATTGATACATATGAAACTTTTGTTCTGACTCATAGGGCCAATATCATAGACTCAAAACCGCTAGAAGTTCACGCTTCAAAACTAGAGGAAGTAATAGTTTAATTTCTTGGAGCCAAAGAATTCACTTTGCATATCAATCCTCCATTACCTAGGACATATTTTTTCCATGTGATACAAGTCCCACCTCCTAGATTGGATATTTCCGATAGTATCCCTCTTCATCAGGCCATTATGGATGAAAGTATACTAGTGTCTGTGTCGAGAGTGCCTGCAACTCCCACCATGACGATTTTCATTGGTGGGATATTTCCCCCTGGTGTGTCTAGTCAAATGAATATTGTCAGTCAGTCAAATGTTGTTGCTCTGACCAATAGCTTTCCTTCATTGGTCGTTGGTCCTACTAAATCCATGAATGCAACTGCATATCTACCATCAACAACAAATTATTTTTCATATGGTATTCCATTGATGGATGTACTAAACACATTGGATGTTTCTCAATCGATGTCCCATGCATCGAGTGTGGGTTCAAGTGGAATGTTTTCGCCTTACCAAGCATATCCCTAGGGAAGAGGTCATATTCCTCCATTTTCACCATTTTTTGGGAGCACTCTCTCTCATCTTTTGGCCTAACCCCTCTTGTGGATAGGAAACTTATATGGATAGTGGATCTTAGTGCTCTAGTATGTCATCCCATTCGACCCCGTTCACACTGTATGGTGGGTTGAAGAGTAATCCTTTCACCTCATTTGTGGTTTTGGCAAGGGGAAACCCCTTCCAAGGTAAATTTGTTTCCATGCAAGGACATTTATCCTCATAAGGGACATTGTTGGGGGATACCCCTCTCCAATTCCATTGAAATCCCATGCAAGGGATGCCTCAAGGGGGTAACCCCTTTCCTGGTCAATTTAATCCCATTCTTGGAGTCTTTCCTTCACAAGGGGGTGTACTACTGGGGGTAACCCTGATTTTCCTTTTGGGAACCAGATGGGTGGAGGATTTTTTCCATTCAACTAGGGTCAACAAGGATTGTGTCCCAATACTTGGTCCTTTCATGAAATCTTTCTAGCAACCTAGTGCTAGTTACAATCTAGGGTCGACTTTTTAGGTTGCCAATCAGTCGATCTCATAGCTTAAGCTACCATTTTTGGAAACATTGCATTTTCTATAACTATCCAAGTTGATGAATGACCCTATTTTTCATGAGATTTTCTAGCTCGTGGTCCCAAACAAGTTACCTTCAGACATACCCAAATTTGAAGGAAAAAGTAGTGAAGATGCATAAGACCATGTGATGATATTCCAATTGTGGTGTTCACATAATTCATTGAATGAAGACTCCTTTCACTTGCATATGTTATAGCACACTCACACTAGAGGTGCTTCCAAGTGGTACATAGAACTATAAAGGGGGAGATACACCACATTTGGTGAATTAGCCATGGTGCTCCTTAACTGCTTCCAAGTCCTTGTTTAGTATGATGTCGGTACAGAACCACTAGTCAACCTTGAATAGGATAAGGGTATGCAAATTTTCAATCACATTTGGGAATGGAGGAGACATAAGAGCTTGATTAAAGAAATGGTTCCACCAAATTTTCTCCTTAAGTGGTTCTTGGAATCCTTACTACCATATATTTCAAAGGAGGTTGCACATTTGGGAGTATTTTCGAAAGAACAAGCGATTTTTAGGGTGCAACAGTTATAGCTCATTTAATATCAATTTGGAATTTTCAATCAGACTATGCCAATGCACTGAGGTCTACCCTTGACTTGGAAAATCCAAATTTATCTCTACATGTTGATGGCAATGTGGGTTCCATGCAAGGTAAAGACATAGATATGGTCACAAACTAGATGCAAAACTTGGCTATCCAATATTGTGTGGTTGGTTTGACGCCTGGATCGACCATCCATACCACCCAATCATTAAATGTACATTTTTTTCATTCAAAGACTCATAAGGGACCTTAACAACCCAAAGAAAAAAAAGGAAATGGAAATAAAGGTGGTGGGGGAGATAATAAAAAATCTGATAAGAATGTTGAGAGGGAAAAAGAGGAAAAAAGGAAGGTGTAGTTCCCTTGTAATATTTTTGGGGATGATCATATTACGCATCAATTCCCACAAATGGAATAATCCCAACTCCTTATGAATTTGAAAAAACAACAAGAACAACATGTTTTGTTGGAAAACCCTTTCCCAAAAGGGAATAACTTGCAGGGTGGTTCTTCCAACCTCAATGAGAAAAGGGGCACATCAATCACACCCCAGATAGATTGATGCAAAGGAGTTGTGATAATGATCAGTCATAAGAAGATACAAAACATTATTGGTCATTAATAGAGTGGTTTCCCTTGTGTTCGACGTTAACAACAATCATCACACATAGGGATTTGTGTGGTATCTTGGTTTCCATTTGACCCCATTGGTGGATTCCTCGTCTTTGTTAGTAGTCTCCATTATTATATACTATTCAAAGAGTCTCTACCATTCACTATTCCATATAGTGCTTGCTAGATTCGTACGTCGATGTGGTCCATACAATCTGTTCATCCAAGTCCTTCAAAATATTTGTCCTTCTACTACCCCTCATTTTGGATGATGGAGGATGTCTTAATGCCTTCCTTCCAGCAGATCGATTCTCATCTAATTCAACACATATTTATATAGGACATGGATCTAGAGTCATATTTGGTACCTTGGGGATTACATTCATTAGTGGAAAGTTCCCTCGCTATTTTTAGTGGGAATACATCGATGTCCCCTGCTCGATATATTTTACCAGGTTTTTGAGATCATATTATTTATTCACACTTGCTATATTGTACCATGGTACCTTGATGCCCATTATCATCATCAATGGGTTGTCTTACATTTGTTAATGGTATACATTAATGACCAGTAATAAAATGGTGTTTCACTCTATTCAACCCCAACACATCTATTTGCATGGTGTAGACTCATACCACGATGAATTGTTTTGAATACTTTGACTGAAGTACAAGCATCACATATTTTTTTCTCTTACCTGAATCATATTGTACCACTCCAAAAACATTGGTACTTGTAGAGGTTCAACTTATTCACTCCATTGGTCCTAGATATCCTCTATTCTTAATTTTAATACATAGTTCCACTTTGTATCTATTTGTGGCTACGATCTACTTTCACATGGATCCACTGTGTATTCCTCATGGCCTTGCTTGGTACTTCATATATATCACATGGATCCATAATTTATTGCTTGTGTCCATGTAAATTAGTCATACTTTCATATATACCATAGATTTGTAGTACATTTTATTTGGAGACCATGCTTACATCATTCTTGAGCATGGATATGCCTGACTTGGGAATATAATACTCTTACTTGATTTTGGTTGACGATTTTTGTTTTTGAATCAGTTGTATTGGGAATGTCCATGGATTCTTTCATTGCATCCTTTCCTCTGATATTTATAATGTATTTTGGCCATCACTTTCTCTTCTGACCTCACACATTAGGGGGCATATGTTGTAGCACAAATTACCATGCCTATGAATGTTTTACATGCCCCAACCCTTCCCCTAGCCTGCTAATCAAAATCCCAATTTCCCTCATCAAAGTCACCTCAAAACCTTGAATATTTCTTATATTTGTGGGTTTACTTTGTGCAAGACATGGAAATCCATGCCTTTCTAGCTTGAAACCTACAAATTCCCTCAAAAAAATGAAAAAAATAAAATAATTCCACTTTTTCGAGTGGGGATTTTCATTGTGCTCATTTTCCAACCTCTCTAAGCCCACACCAAATGGAATTCAACCTCCTAAACCTCTCAGAGATGGTATAAATGCACCATTTATGGATTGGATGAGAAGAAATAACTAAGGTTCAATTTCATGATGGAAAATGTTTATCAAACTTCCATAATCTCTTCATTCTCTGAGCCGTATCCTATTCCTGGAAACTCCTTTTCTATTGTTCCTTCCTTTCTCTATATAAATACGGGGTTTGTTCCTATCCTTGATGAGTTATCTAAGGAAGAGGCCTTACCTCTTGAGTTATGATTGAAGGTATTTGGAGGAACCTAGGGAAATTGGCTCTAAACTAGTGTTGAAGGGTGAATCAGGTTGTAACTACATTTCTCACATTGTTGGTAATAGAAGAGTTATATTTCCCTCCTATTGTGTGTTTATTGGTTCATTTGTGATGATATGTGTTAATTTATTTCATATTTATTGGAATCTATGCACATGACATATGTTATTTGAATGTATAACTACCTTGTAGTAGTCTATTCTTGGTTTCCTATTACAGGGTAGTTCTAGCAGAGATCATGAGTGCTTCAAGAAGCAAAAGTGAGGATTGACATCGAAAAAAGGATTCAAGGTGTGAGGCATCTCCTTCTTCCTTTCTCGCTTTCCCTTTATAAAATTAGTTATTTTTTGTATGCATTGATATGGATGAGGGTAGGTTCTATCTTCTAAATTCGGTCTTGCTCTATTGTGACTTAACTTAAGGTCAAAAGGGAAAAATCCCTTAATCATGCATGTGTCTAATTTAGAATATAACTCCTCTTACAAGGTATCCTTTTCTTTAAGACTATATTTTGAATCTTCGCTAGAAGTGGGAAGGAAGAAAATCCTATTTATAATTTTTTAATCAACTAGATAGGGTTGGTCTAGCGATAGGTATCCACCATGCAATCTAGTGAGGAGGAATTTTACACACGACTGAATTGCATGTTACCCCAGCCATGCCTAGGGGTAAGTTGAGGAGATCATGTATCGAGGCCTGTAATGGAGAACACTATCTACACCACGATGATGATGATGATTATCATGTCCACAGATGGCAGCCCAACAAAACCCCTCATTTTCCTCCCAACACAGATCAACCAAGGCTCATCACATTCAATCAAACTAGAGTATGGGAGATGGTAAGACATAGTTACCATGAGGTATGTTAGTCCTTCTTTCATTCAATGTGTTGTACTTAATTTATTGAGCATGTGAGTTATATCCTTTGTTGAATTCAGATAATGGATCATTGGTTTGGGAAATTGTGTCAGTTTCCTTGTTTCACCTTGGTGGTAATATTTAGTGCCCTAGTGTCATCATTGTCATTGCCTAAGGAAAAGGGGTAATACTAGGGGGGGATCCCAAGGGTAACATTATGTTCCCAGTCATATACTTAACACCTTCCATATTGAATACTTTCACATATCCTAAAAATTTTCTATGGTCCAATATCTCATGAAAAGAAGGGGTTGAAGGCCCATAGGATGATGTAGTTTCTCTATGATATGTTATTGATAAATTATAAAGGCCACCATTAAATCCTTAGGAAATCTTGATCTATACTCCCTTTAATGGTAATCACCCTTGTTCATATGTGAATGAATGCACCAATTATAAGGGATTATTTCCCAATAAAAAGTAAAGGAATGAAGCTTGAGACCTTATAAAGGGGACTTTCAAATGATAAATAGGTATCAAAACTAAAATAATGGGTTCAAAATGCATAAAGTAGCGAGGAAAGGGTATATCAAGAAACAAATGATACCTCTACAAAGGCTCTCATAGAAATGGATACCATAAGCCACAAATTAAGCCTAATATAACACAACATTCACACTTACTCTTGATGGGGTTTTACTTTCCCTTCTTACTCTCGGGGTCGATCCCCCAACCTAGGTTACTTTAATTCATACCCAGGTGAAACACCTAATAGGGTTGGAGGAATACCATCCCATACTTAAACCTGGTAACTCACATTAGGTCTTGGCCAGTGTGATGCTTGAAGGGAACAATGGGATGAATCATTTTACATGGATTATGTCTTAAGTTTCAGTTTTCTTTGAATGTTTTAAGGACTGATATTTCTTATGAACTTTGGTTTACCTTGTCTTATATTCTTATTTGTTTTGAATGTCCCTAACATGGTTCTTTAGTGACGTCCTAGGCTTTCACCCAATATGTTGTGCCTTTATTGCAGGACTTTGGCACATGTGATGGAGAGTAGTGAGTCATGTAGTGACTCAAAAACATCATAGAATGTCTATCACATCCTTGGAACCTTGGACGATGGACAAATAAGCTTGGTTTGAGCAGTTCTAGTCAATATGCCACATACATGGGTTGGAAGTCCACATGTTGGGAATAAAACCCTAGAGCTCTTGTGCATAGAGGATGGAGGATGTTTTCTTTGATTGCACTCCTCTTGTACTTGGACGTGGCCTTTGGAGGCCTATGACATCACCCTCTAGCCTTGATGTCACCTTTTGGGGCTACAGTTTGATGGATTGTGTGGTTCCACATATAATTATAATGATTTTGGGTGAAGAGACACTTCACTCCTCATTATTTCACCTTGGAGGAATCCACCTGGACTTTGGAGGCCCAACGTTTCATCATATATGATTGAAGTCACCCCCTTTTGAGCTTAACATCACCATTTTGGAGCATCATGTCACCCTTTTAGGGGTTTGGAGATGTACATTTTTATTTTGGCATTTTGTAGAGAAAATATAAGGGGTTTTGCCCACTCATAGTATGTTGTTGACAAATTTGTGTGGACAGATCTATTAGGGCTATCTCATATAAAGAAACAAACCCTAATTTAATTTTTGGATCATCACTTCTCACCTTTGTGAGAGATAACATCTGAAATCACCCTATTGGGATATTTATCTCTTCTACACTTGTGTGTTATGTTTGGAAGGTCAACTGTGGATGCTCTTTACTAATTTTGAAGGAAATTTTATGCAATTAGGGTTTTATATCATGGTTTCTTGGTGAAGTAAGTGAATTTATGCAATTTCATTCTTATGCTATTAAGTTTTCATTATAAATTTACATTTTCATGATAGACATCTTGCTTGGTGAAACCCTAACAGAGGATCATAAGTGCTTCCTCCTCTCGCAAGGTTAATTTTTTTATAAAACTTGTGAAGGAATCCTTGCTAGGGTTAGATTCCTAAATCCCTAAAGTACTATCACTTTAGGATTTCAGCCTTGGACGTTTGACATTTTATCTAGTTAAAATATTTATAAGGGAGAAAATATTGCTAGAGCCCAAACATGCTTACACTCTAGAAATCCTTCTCTTCAAGGTTTAAACCCTAAGGCTCTAATGTGATAGAACCTTAGAGTTTAAAACCTACCTATTAGTTTATACTATCTCAACCTTCAAAATGAGTTGCATTTTTTGTTATAAGATTCGATAACCCTCAAAGGAACTAATTTAAAATCTCTCTCTTGTGGTGAAATTGATTAAAAAGCACTCTCTTTCAACACTCTTAAGATCTCTACTAACTTCACTAACACTAACACTTGTAAACTTTCGCAATAACTTACTATTATTAATAAAGTTTTCTATATCCACCCGATAAAACTTTGTTTTGTTCCATACACTCTTATAAAGGTGGTCTAACCCACTCAAAATTTATCTTAAACAATTCGATAATTTTCTATGTGATGCATGCTTAATTTTGATGGTCAATTGTTGGAATTCTCATCTATTACATTTTCTATTGTTACAAATTCATATTGTTGTTATAAGACTGTTGCACTATTAAAAATTTGCAACAACCATTACCAATTATTTTTGAATTGTTCCTTAAGTGGTATTAATTGCATGTTTGGACTTCAAAATAATAATATATATCATATAACGTGTTCTTGTTTTTTGCAGGTACTCAAGCAACTTCATACCTCTTCTACTACCTTTACATAGACCTTATCTTTCAGTGATTGAGAGAGTGGGTGGTAGGATTGGCTACTACACTTGCTAAGTTGATACCTTGAGGTAACCAAGGAAGCCTCCCTTGTGGTGGACCTCTTGCATCACTAAAATGAGGGAAGTTCTTACTAAGGTGACAGAAGTAGGATCTTCCATAGTATGCAATATTTGGGGACTTTTGGTAGGGCTTTGCACAAGTACAAATCCTACGATAACACAGACTGAGCACGGCCAAAATGTGTACACTTAACAAGGGAGAAAATGTCAGATTTCTTTAGAGGTATCACCCACTCCTGCATCACTACCCTATCAATTCCATATTCCTTTTGGAAAACCTCTATGTATTTTTTGGACTATAGCTCATGGAACTGATAGGGATACTTGACATTGTAATCAACACATTTGTGTAGGGGACACCTTCCCCAAGATAGATCCCTCAAATGGTACACCATATGGTAGAACTGGACCAGGAATTGGTTGTTCCTTCATTGAATTAGACTTTGGTTGTGTGAGGGGTTTTCTCAAATATTCCATACCATATATGGTGATAATCAGACTGGAATTCCCCCAAAAAAGAGGATACTTATGTCCACAAACACCTTACCAAGAGGGGAGTGAAAGATTTCTCTTTGAACATAGGGAAGAAGTAAGGAGGTATAATGTTGAACTCCCTCTTAATAGAATTAAACCATCATGATACTTTAATTTCCTTGAATATGGAGTTATTGTCATGTATTTTCCTTGAGATAAGTGATACCATGTTCCATCGTTGCTGTTGGATTCATTGTGCATGATGGAAATAAGTTATTGTATCCTCAAGGAAGAGCTTTCTGGTAGTCCTCATAATTAATTCTTTCTTAATTTTGAATTGGGAAAACATCCTACTACCAAAAACATTAATGATCCCATATTCCCAAAATCAGATGAAGTTGACACGGTATAACTACCTGTCCCATCAATCGTTACTATCAAAAGATAGGTTTTCATCGATAGATCTTGTAAATTAATGATGAATTCAACAATTCCATACATGCATGAGTGTTATTATTCGAGGGCATCATGCATGTTCTTGCATGCCCCAATATCATCTTATTCCTAATTTAATTGGATGTGGCAATCCCTAGTGGGTCACCACATCTCCTTATATGGGAAAAACTAGTCAGTTCTTACCATGGAGGCACTAAACTATGTTCAACCAATTCGCATAGTATCCATTGGTTAAGCAGTTCCTCTATTGTTATTCCAAAATCGTATATTTTATTAGTGGGGTTGGGGAAGAGAAGCATAGGGAATTATTTTTCTTCAATGGGTATTGATAGGGTATCCATGTCCCTTCCTTGTGCACATGGCCTTCTTAGTTGTCTAGTAGATAACTAGGGACTCGAGGTTATGGGATGTTATTTTGGTAGGATGCACCATCCATGTCCTTTTTCAATGGTATGCATATCAATGAATATATAACCCCTTTCTGAACCTTTCATGTATAGACCCTTCCATAGCTTCCCATTCAGAATACAGTTCTCTATGTTCTTCCCACTAACATGTGGAAATTCCTATGAGCACAGTACCAAGGGCGCGAACCTGATGGATTTTGGGAATGTGTTGTATCCAATAAATAAATGCATCTACCGTATCTGACCCATCATATTGGTAAGATCAAAGTTCTTCCTCATGCACCTCAACGGTGATATGCATGACCCTCCTTGTCGATATTTCATATAGTTTCTATTGCCACCTTTCCATGGCATCTTTAGAGTCGGTGTCATAGGACTTGATTCTTTTCCAACTTAACTCTCCATCTATAGTGGGATTGAATTAATACTTCCTGGACCCAGTGATCTTATAGATGTTTTCGATAACAAAGATTCACACATCCTCATCCATTGGCTCATTGTACATGTCTTCTTCATTCATATCTGGAGGTGTGATCACATGCACAGTGTCTTTCACAAATGAAATATTCCTCTTCTTCAAATTCATCACCACATTATTGTCAAATGTCGAGTCAATGCAAATAAATGCAGGGTTATGGATCAAACTCATCCATAATTTCTATGACCTCAAAGTTAGCCTTTGTCTTTACCCATTCTTTATTCACCCCAACTTTCTCCAATCAGACTATACAATATATCATGTACTAATATTCCAACTATAGTGGGATGGGTGACCAAACTAGACTCGAATTTCTCATCAACTCGTAGGAATTCTTTGGTAAAATGTTAATCTCAGAACCTAGGTCTGACATGACTCCATCCATGTCATAACCACCAAGCTCAACTATCATCTTGAACTCTCTTCTAGTGTATTTCTTCTTTCTAACCTGACACACCTCCCTTTCTGGTAGGAGATTTGATATAGTCCTATATGTCAGCTCCTTCCCCATACAAGTGGCTAACCTATGCATTAACTTCCTTGTATCATCAGGATCATTGATCAATCTTAAAAAAAACACAATAAATTACTTACTTGATCTTTAGTGTCTATATCATGACCCAAGTTGTCCAATGATTCTTTTTGTTTTGCATTTTTCAACTCCTCAAGGAATTTTTCCTTAATCTCCCTTTTCTCAATGTAACACAAATATTATTCTCTGATTTCTTACTCTATTTATCTATGCATTGTGCATTACATCTCCTCTCCCATACAAGCTTCCTCCAATGATCTTTGTGTCACACGTTTCAACTCTTCTTGGGCATGAGCCTCTTCGAGCAACCTCTGTGTCACCAACTATACCACTTTGTGAATACATGCCTCCTCAAGTGACCTTTGTGTCGCTCATTGCACCTCTTCAGGGATCTGTGCCTCCTCAAGTGATCTTTGTGTCATGAATTTCAACTCTTCACACACTATTTCTTCTTCCATGGATCTCTATGCATCATGCATAAACTTTTTTTTTTTTAAACATCTAACTTAGGAGGGGGTTGTGCCACCTTTAGTATATTCCCCTCGGGAGTTTGACCCAATATTTCATCCTTCTCAAAGTCACTTCCTATCTTCACTTCACCTTGATTTATCACCCAAACATCAACTTCCTCATCCTTATTCTTATTTATGCATGGCTCCACATGCACGATTGTTGGTTCAAGTTATATTAACAAAAAAACCCCTTCATACACTGGCCCTTTTAGAATCACCTGCATGCAAGTGAAGTCTCACCCGAGATGCTTATTGGGGCTTAAGGAACTGAGTTTCTGCAATAGCGAGGGAATGGGAGGTGATCATCTTAATCATTCTTACTTATCTATTTTGTGTGCATTATCATCTGTTTTTTATTCCTTGGTTACTTAGTGAATTTTGTTATGTAGTACCATAATATTATAGATTGCAACATAAAAAAATTACTGTAACATTCATAACTATTGTGCAGTGATCATATAGTAGATAAATCTAGTATAACATGCATAAAGAGAATATCCATGATCAATCACACAAAAGACAAGTAGACATGGTAATTAACATGGTTCAATGAACTTTGGGCTACATCCACAATCACTGGATTCTTTATTATTCTTTTTGTAATCATCTTAGGCTTGCACATTGTGCTTACACCAACTATATCAAGGTATCTTTCTCTCCATCTTTCCTAGTCACTATGCAGTGCAAGCCTCTCTCTGCAAATTCTCCTTAACACTCATACATAGAACCTTTAATTCTCAGTATATTCTCTCACTCTCCTCACAAACCAAATTGAATAGAGAGAACCTAATAGCACAGAACCCCTATCTTCCCAACCCATTACAAATTTATACATGGACTATAGGGCTCAAAACTCTACCTTTCTTATCCCAAAAACCAAATTACAACTCATTATGACTTATGACAACCCATGTTGACTTATTTTTCGAGCTTTATTTCCCTACTTTTATGTCTACATGATAATTTTTCACTCGTGACTATTGTTCTTCCTGATTTTGCATGTCTTTATGCTTTTGGAATGCCAAACTATTGTCTGTCCTTTCAGCTCACTTTATCTTCTTGCTTTATTAGCCTAATTTATTATCTTATTTATTCTCTGCTAAGTATGTTCTTACTGTGCATTGCACTCCTGAATGTGCCTCTATTGTGCACTCTCATGCCTGAATTTGCCTCTATTGCGCACTCTCAGGCCTGAATGTTCCTTTACTGTGCACTTCGCTCCTGCCCTTTCTTATTTCTTCTACTACTGCACATATCCTCCATACTTAGGATTTTCATGAAAACTGAATCCAAAATGCATGTCCAACCGGCCCCCAACACTCACTTGTGGATCATCCCAAGCCACTCAGGCATGTTGCACTCTTTTCCATGCTTCTATGAACTTTCTTTGGTTTGAGCATTGTTTCTTTTGGTGGTGCCATTCCGGTAACCTGGTTACCAATGACAATCTTCTTCGGCTCTGGCTTTTTTCTCAACTTTGTTACGATTTTATCGGCTCTCTATTACTTTCATGCAACTCTAAGTGACAATAACCAATTCTTGTCAACCTTTCACAACTTTTTTACCCCTTCATCAGTTGTCCATGTCCCTTCACACATGAACTAACTGTCTAATCTACCAGAGGCACAATGAATGCTTAATTTATTATTTCTTTATTTCCATATATTCCATTGGATTTTCTCCTCCTACTACCAATCTGTTATGATTCCTGACAGTTGTTTCCATTTATGGATACACATCATATTTATGACCTAGCATTAATCTCTCTTTAACTGTTGCTTCTTCCCTTTTAATTCCTAAAGGGTCCTATCCCTCACTTGAATTTTGTGCACACTTAACTGACTTTGTATTGTTTCTATTATCTGTTTGATATCCCTTTTTTTTCTACATGTCACTTCTTCCTGTCTACCTTTGTAATTCTTCTTGGTTTTCCCCTTTTTATCTTTTTTCTTCCTTTTTTTCAACTTTTGTTTTTTTTTTTCCT
>ML785749.1:400624-410908 GCA_009831015.1 Picea engelmannii
ATCAAACTTCCTCATATCAATCTTAGGAACGTGGTTGGTCTTCAAACCAAAGTTGGAGTTTCTCCATTATTGATTCACATTCCTTGTGTCCTCATCATGAATTTCATGGGATGCATTTTCACTTTCAGGTGTCTTCTCTGTTATAAAATTTTTCAATACTTCCATGATCTCCCCTTTTAAACCATCCATCTTAGTATCCAACTTAGCTTCCATTGAATCCATCTAAGTATCCAACTTAACTTCCATTGAATCCATCTTAGTATCCAACTTAGCTTCCATTGAATCCATATTATTTTGTAGTTCATTTATGTCCCTACGCATTTCTTCACCTTCATCAAGAGTCCAAGTAGGATTTTCTGGAGGCTTATTTTTTGTAGAAGTTCCCTTTTTTGGTGGCATGTTGGCCAAGTATCACTTTTGAACCTTGATTTTGAGGTGGTTCTGCTAGATAATATTTCTTCTGTTGTATCTCCCAAGTTTCATCCCTTTTGGGTATGAAACTTTCTTTTATGTAGTTCTTTGATATTTCTTCTCTGCAATTCCACAGGTCTGATCAAAATTGGATGTGCCAAGTGGAATTTACAGTAACTTCCCCACAACTTGCCTATTTTTTTCCTTTCCAGGAGATCGTACTTACATAGTATGCCCCGCACAAAATAATTGATATTAAATTCTGAAACGTGCACCAAAAATACTACAAACTGTCAATGATCCAATGAAACCAGTCCCACACAATTTGGATACTCTAGGAAGAAGTTATGATTGTTTTACCTGGAACACCTTCTTGAGACTAGTCAATAGGACTAGTCAGATACCCTCCCTTACGCAAGGTGTATATACAAATTTAATATGACCCAAAAGTTGAAATTTTTACCATAGATACCTTATTAATTTCTATAAATATCCTCTAGATTTCAATGTCTGAAACATTACAGAAATTTGTTTATAGCAAAAATTCCGCAATGACTTAGTTCAGGATGATTCCAGAACCCTATCTTGTACAGGTTGTATCTCTGAAAGTATAAGGCCTCAAGAGCTTAATTTTTAACCCAACGTACCTTGTTCCATCTACTAAATATATTCTAAGCCGCGTCTTTTGAAACATTGTAGAAAACAAGTTATAGCAAAAATTCCAAGGTGTCTCAGACGCAGCAACGAAACCCCAAGACCTTGAGCTCTAATACCATATGTTAAGAACCAAATATCAATATAGCATAAAAAATCCTTAGAAAAAGTACTCAAAGCCTTGAAAAAGAGATAATTTCAGATAATAAGCCTCTTCGATGGGGCAACATCCTTTTAGCCCACTTAAATTTTCAAGTACAAGATGATTCAAAATGAAAATGTATCATTGATATATATAGGAGACTAGGAGGTATAATTACAACTAATGGCCTAAAGCCAACATAAATAAAATAACATTACTAATATAATATGCCCCAATTAAGGGGTAATGAGCCAATATTAGGGCTTAACAACTAACAAAATAGTTGAGTATGAAGATCTAGTGATGGGATTGAGGGCTACCAAAGACATGGCCATTGATATTTAGGCAGTTTTTGGTGTTTGTGAGTTGATTATCAACCAATTCAAAAACATCTATCATGCTAAAAAACATAGGCTCAAGCAATATAGGAACATGTTATGGGACCTGGTTGAAAACTTGTTTCTATAATTTAACATATCCTTCATTCCTAGAGAGGAAAATCAGAAGGAATATTCTTTGGGATTGGTTGTTATTACCTTCAGACCTCCCATTGGTCCAAATATTAAGTATCAAGTGGAAGTTAGACACAAGATAGCAATACCAGACAACATAAAGCATTGGAAAGTCTTTAGTGATGATTTGAAGCTACTAAGATTTCTACAGACTATTGAATAATTCTTCAGTATCTCAATAGATCAAGAGGGTGAAGAAGATGAAATAGAAGTTTGCTAGAAAATAGAAATTACTCTCACTACCCCTAAATCCTATCACTACCAATGGTCCCTTTTAGCAATGTGGATTATATTTCATAGGTGAGATAAATCCACCCTCTAGTAGGCAACACAATTGGATTCTCAATGCTACTGACTACTTTACCAAATGGATTGAGGTTGTGCCCACCAAGAATCTTATGAACAAGGTGATCATGAATTTCTTAGAGACAAATATCTTTTCCAGGTTCGACTAACCTAGAAAGGTAATAACAAATAATTACCAGGCATTCAATTCCAATTCCATGATTGACTTTTGTGGTAGGCATAAAATTTCCTTAACACATTCCATGGCCTACTACCCTCAGGGAAATGGGTTGGTCGAGTCATGAAACAAGATCCTCACCAAGATCATCAAGAAATTGTTGACTGAAAACAAAAAATCTTCGGACTCTAAACTTAAGTATGTCTTGTGCGCTGACATGATCATCACCAAGAGATATTTGGTAACCTCACCATTTCTTCTAGTCTATGGGATATATTTAGTCTTCCATACTCAACTCGGTCTACCAATCCTAAAATTCTTATGGGAAGAAATTGAGGAGCCAAATGAAATTCAGAGGATAATATTTCAAATTATAGAGGTTCAACAAAATAGAGAAGCACTAAATCAGATAACTGAGGCATACCAAAGCAATTTCAAATCATCTTTTGACAAGAAAACCAAGAAGGATATATTTCTAGAGGGAGACTTGGTATTGAGATGGGATGTCAGAAGGTAACAAAATCCTAAGCATGTAAGTTCAATAACATTTGGTTTGGTCCTTTTAAGGTGGCTAAGATTATGGACAACAATACATTTATTTTTCACAATATAGATGATACTGAGATCTTTGGAGGCCTAGTAAATGGGCGCTTCTTGAAACACTATTTTTCTTGAAATACTGAGGGAAGGTCCCTCTTGTACCATAGTTGTTGTTCTTTTTCATTTTCATTTGATTAATTAGTTTGCATGTGAATAAAGAATCCATAGACCAACAAAGGCACTGAAGTGTAGTTACAATTTTGAATTTTAGAGATGAATGGTTGAGAGACAATGACATATATGCATGGCTAACAAATGGAAATAGAGGTAAGTTGAGGGGAGTGGGAGCAAGTTATTAAATTCCAAGGCACTTGATATATTTTTCTTAGCACCCCACAAAGGGGTGTTTTCCCCCATTGGATCCAATGTTGAGACTTATGTTTGCACCCCTTCCCCTCTTCTCATTACTCTATACCTCCATAAAAAAATATACCTTTTTCTATGGGTTAAGTTTGTCCCCCATTACTAAAATGACTCAGTTTTTTTATGATCATTACCCCTTCTTGATTGATTTTTGCACCATCTTTCATTTTCATGAAAGGTAATTACATGTTATGGTTTGGGTCTGACGTAATTGTCATCATGTTTTTCATTGGTTGAGCTCATAGCAGGTGTAATAGTGTTTTTATATCCACATACAAGGTTGATTGTAAGAACTAAGACATTCTTGCAATTATTGTTGGTGTGATAATTTTTAAATTATTTAATAATTTAATGTGTTATTTTAAATGTTTAAATTGTTTGAATGGAACCCGCATACATGCATGATCATAAATGAGGGCGTCCACACCAATTTACATGAATTTTCATCATTATAAAACATCATTCATGGTCGTGAGAACTATATTGTTCCATCATGGCTACTACAACCTAAACGGAGGGTTAACAACATGTAGGTATCAATTTCAACATGGGGAACTTCACATTCAATGGATCATTGACTTCAAAACCACTATGTACACCATGTTTCCTCCTTGAGAGTGATGGAAATTGAACAAGACCAAATCACAAGGCCTTGAGATATTTAACGCCATACCTGAAACCAAGAATATTTTCATAAAGGAAGAATGGTATGATTTCGTGTGTGCATTGAAGGACACCACACATTCATAGTTATGATTTTTACACAGAATTTCGATGGATTCTAGACCTATATTGGGGATACCTTGAATCATATTACATAACACTTCATTGGAGAAACTTTCACTCTCCCTATCTGTGGGGAAAGGTGGTTTAAGAAAGGTTATATCCCTCCAGACCTCTACAATAAATTATTGGTTCCTGAGCACTTATTAATGAATATTGGAAGGTAACCCTAGAAGCAGTGCAAAGCTATATAATAGGTTAGGGTTGATTCAACATAGTACATTGTTATCACCGATGTTTCCTTATGCATCTATGTGGAGATAAAGAGATAAATTTCCCCTATTACCAACTTAAAATATTAGCCAAAATAGCCAGGAGGGTTCAAATCCACCTTGAATATTCCCATAGGAGCCTTTACCATCAAGTATTAATCAAATTCCTGGTGTCTTTCGCTTTAGAGGAACTTGAAGTGGCTTGGGGTTATTTCTTGAAATTTGTGGGATTAAAGGAGAAGAAACAAGTGCCTGATTCACAGAATGAAGGTGATGCAAGTAAGGATAATACATAGGTCAAGGTATCTCCAAATCCTAGGATCTCAATGAAGCATATCCAACTTGCAACAAAAGGGGAAATTCTCCAAAGCAAGGAACACACCCTCAGAATTAAGCAATCCATGGA
Source organism: Picea engelmannii (assembly GCA_009831015.1). Lineage (NCBI taxonomy): Eukaryota > Viridiplantae > Streptophyta > Pinopsida > Pinales > Pinaceae > Picea > Picea engelmannii. The sequence goes on from ML785749.1 coordinate 405,171, forward strand.
TCCCCATGAAGGAGGAGTCCCCTCGCATGAAACTAAGGTCTCCAATGGATAAGTGGAAGGAGAGAAAAAGTGGAAAATATTCTCACATACATCCACCTACACTAGAAACACCATAGAGCTCTCTGTCATCCAGCCATTCATAGGGGGAGCAGAGAAACCCCATCTAACAAAAACTTAAAAAACATGTGACTAGAATGAGGAGGAAACTTGGATATGGATCACGCAACAATGAAGTGGTTAAGGGAAAGGTTGTTCCTACAAAATCCTTACCTAAAACATCCCCTGCATCCAAACAAGATAGAAAGAGAAAGGGTGAACAAAAAATTGAAACATCAAGCAAGCCAAACAAGAAAACTAGAATTACAAATCAATTGACACTGAACTCCAACGCTCTTTTTAAGCCATAATTAAAATGCCCCCAGCTAATTATGATCGAAGATGATGACAAACTTGAATTTTATAGCATGGAAGAAATGGTAGTAAGTTTTTTGAAGTGAATGACAATGAAAAAGGAGAAATCAAAGTCTAATGAGGGTGAGACTGTAGAAACACCATTTGTAACTCTAAAATAAGAGTATACTACAAACTCCACTCAACAACAGGGAACACAGGATTATGGAATTGACCTTGAGAAAGACTCTATTGTCACCTCACCACATGTAGGGAATCCTCACCATAGTTCACAAGACATTAAACCAGAGATTAAAACTAATACTTTGGGAGTACAGTGGTTCATTAAAGGAACACAAGGAAAGGAACCTGAGGTAATACAAAGATATAATATGAGAACAAGGATAAGAACAATGGATGACCACAATACGTTTATCACAGAGCAAGACAAGGAGAAAATTTAGGTTGAGGTCAATGAAAACCAACAAGTGTAAGAACTGAAGCTTCAAGTCTAGAACTTGCAAAACCACAACCAAGAATTGGGAAAACTGTACTCTCAATTGTAGAAGAAGTATCAAGGACTCCAGAAGAAACACCAAAAGACTTGTTGCTTTCTGAAGGAGATAATTTGAAGGAGACCGCTTCTATGAAGGGGTATCTAAAGCTAATGCTTGTATATCCAATTATCTCCAAGTTAGCTTCCAAAAATGTGCATGGATACAAGTGCTCAGTTCAGAACCTATTTCTATCAGTCGTATTCAATATTTTCAAAGCTCATTTCACTTCAACATATTCATTAGTTTATTTTTATTACTAGTAGCATTTTTAGTTGTTTAAGTCCAGGACGTTTTTAAATTAAGGCATAATAAGTGGTCATATGTGTTTGATATGAACCACTTCCTTTTTTTAAGTCAAGTTTGAAGTATGAATTACTATACTCCATCAATATTCTCTTGATGACAGTGTGTGTTATGTTCAAATCTCTAGTGAATATGCTCTTGATGACAATGTGCGTTATGTTCAAATCTCTATGTGTTTTTTCTCTTATCTTAAATGAAATTTTTTATGTGTGAAAAGTGTTGGGCCATTCAATTTTGGATTTGAAGTTGTGCAAGAAGGAATACAGTCCCAGTTTTGGTTTAATACGAGTTGCGCAAGCTACAAAATAAGTTGGACAGTGGAGCAAGTAAAAGAAAAATAAATTGGTTGCGGAAAGGGACAATGCAACACCAGCGAGCCAAAAGCATTTACAACAGAACAAGAAGCATGTGAGCACAAAGACAAAATATCCCACTTAGCCTATATATCAGATGAATACTATTGTAAAAGGGTTGGGTTGGATAGTGTTGATTGTTTGGTTGTTTCTGTAAATGTAATCTCTATACATTTTTGGGTAGATAGAGCTCTGCGACATGTGTCCAAAGTCATAAGTCTGTAACAAAGTACTAATTTGTATCTCTAAGATTGTATCCAATAAGTTTTGATGATAATAGATGAAGAAGGATCCAAACTTTTGAAATATAATGTGTCATTCTATGTTTATGATTATGAATTGTATATTCATAGTACTTCTTTATTCTTGATGGGATCCATATGATATATTTGTGTATGAATTCTTTTCGCAACTTAAGTATCTTTAGTTGCAGTATGAATGAGTTCAGATCTGTTCTGTAGTTATACTATCTTGCGCAATATCATGGCGAATATTGAAGGTTCTGGGAACCCACCTAAGTATTCTCCTTACTCTTCCCTATCCTTTTGTCTTGGTTTCACTTCTGGTGAGACTTCTTCTCTTCAGAGGAGATGAAAATTCCAATGCTCTAGACTACATAGTACCTTTTGTTGGTAACCTGAGAAGGACCCTGGTCTGATCAATTCCATGCCAACAAAATGCTTATGTAACTGGGACCTAAATTAAAAGGGAAACTGTAGGGAGAATGCTTATGCGGATTCTCAGATCTAATATTCACCGCTGGTGGGAGAGAAATTGCAATGCCTTCATATGGAAAGAAGTAGAGAGGAAAGGAAAATCTATGAAAGATACATGGGAGGTAGTCTTTTACTTAGAAAGATCGAGCGACCAGTACGAGATATTATGGGTTAAGTTCTTAGAAGAACTTTTACACTAGATAGATAGGCTCTAAGAATCTCTAGAATTCCAAGAACAGGTCAAGAATACCTGTGCTTGGGACATAGAAAATATCACAACGCTTCATCGAATGGATAGTCTAGTAATGCGAGAAATCAATTTCTAGGTCAAGACAACACTAGAAGGATACATTATCGAGTTTGAAGCTGAGAAGAATCAATATTTTTCATGGGCAGAAGTAGATTTCAAGAAAGAAGCAAGGGGAAGACTGTTGAAATAAATCCCCCTGTGGATCAAGGTTTTCTTGATGGACGAGAGGATGCTGACTATTTCCCCAACTGATATGGAAGCGTAGACACCCTCTCTTGGGGTGGGGTGAGTTTGGGGTGGATTCATGGCCTGAAAGAGGGGAGAGGGTTATTTGAAAAATGGGGGAGTAGAAAGAAATGGACTGAAGAGATGACTGAGCCTTGAAGAGATCCACCATATTCAAGAAGTGGTGGCATGGTAATATAAAGAAAGAAGTAAAATATCTTGAGAATTTGCGAAAAAAAGTCGGACGAGGAAAAGTAGAGGAAGGATAGATGGAAGAGTTGTGAAAGATGAGAAGACAGGAAAGAATGGATAGTCAAAGATTAAGTGAGAGAGATGTGTAGAGAGAAAGAACAACCCAGGAGGGTGGACAAGAAGGAGAAGGTGTAGAAGAAAGGGAGAAGGAAGTCAGCCTGGATCTTGAAGAATAAAGAGAAGATTCAACCTCGATGCTAGGAAATATCGAGAATCCGACTGAAGAGCTTGATCCAGAGGATGAGAATGAGACCCCCTAGATCAAAGAAACCTGCCCCGAAGCTAGTGGCACCAACCCCGAATCACCCATACCCAAGTGTCTTCTATAAAAGTGGTAAATTCTATACTACCTTCTTATGCTATTTATGTTCCAGTACAACCAGTTAGTCAGTCAAAACCAAGAAGTGGATGTACTGGGAGGATATTGGGATCCCCTGGTCAGTCGCAACCAGGACCATTAGGTTTTATTTTGATAGGAACAGCAATATCAACAATGGTTGGTAATATGGGAGGTTCAATTTATCGATACCTAGAATTATGGGGTAAGGGAGACAAAGATGTTGAGCAACATTAGTTCTTATGTGAAGAAATATGAAGGTCCAGAGGGACTCTAGATGCAAATAAATTGGTGGAGTTCCAGACTACCTTGAGAGGTCATTCTCTCAAATGGTACATGAAGGTTATTGAGCTAGGAGTGCTAGGAATGCAAGGTCAAGAGTTCACACTTGACCAGGTACAGACAAAGTTCATAGCGAAGTTTAAGCTACCTCATTCAGAAAAACAAGCTATGTCTGAGTTGTGTGATATTCAACAAAGGGAAGGTGAATCGGCATGGGAATATAGCTATAAGTTGAAAGATGCTATAGGGAGGTTAGTGCATCCAATTCATGAGGAACATAAAAGACAATGGTATATTCATGGATTGCTACCTCTGACATAGATCCCATTAATGCAATAATGGATAGCCACTTTGACATATGCCTTGGAACAATCAATGAATATTGAAGCCATGGAAGGATATCTGAGGAGCCTAAGAATGACCAGACCCCTAGCAGATGCAAATTTGGCGCAACTACAAGGGAAAATATCAACGCTTACAGAAAATATTCAAGAATTGATGATACCTAGGCCAGGACGATCGCAATTGTGGTGTACCGGATGTTACACAGAAGGACATTTGGTGAATGAGTGTCCACGAATGAGGAGAATGGGACCTCCTCGGAATCTAATGGGACCTTCATCAGGACCCATGGGAGGAGTTTCACAAGTATCTATGAATTTACCATTCCATACCCCAACCCCATATCATGCTTTTCTAGGTAGTCAAGCAGCGCCATTAGTTGAGTATTGAGAGATTTTATGAATACATGGGCACGGGCCAAGATAGTGCCCCATTATTCATAAGTATTGAACAATATTGAATATTGTGCACCAAGTTTTGTGCATCTACCACACATACTACCAATCAATGTAGAGTGTTGGATTCACTTGTGGACAAGCTCAATCGAATGACATTCAGGGTGAATGAAACCCCTCAAGGACCAAGAAGAGGTCAAGGAGGTGGAGCCAAAGGAGAATTCAGAGGAGGAAGAATAGGGGGAAGAGGACCAAGTAGATTTTACAACTGTGGTGAGAAAGGTCACATGGATAGAGATTGTCCTCATCCAAGGAGGCCATGGTGCTCTCATTGCAGAACCAATGGGAATGCAACTAAAGAGTTACCATAACTAATTGAAAAATGGGAAGATCAGGTACGTCAATGAGGAACTAACCTCATTGGTTCAAAGATAAAGATAGTTATTAAAGGGAAATGACCCAACCTTAATATCATTACTCAAGGAGGGGCAAATACTAGCGCAAATGATGACAATTTTCCTCAGATCCAGAAATCAAGGCCTAAGAAGGATAGGTATGATCCTCTGAAATAGAAGCTATTATTTAAAAATGCCATAGAAGTATTTCATAATATCCTTGGCCCTGATATGTAAGAGACACACCATCATCCTATCATTTACCCTAATATTTTGCAAGTCCCTTCTTCACCCCCTGCACCCATAAATCATGTAGTCGTGATGAGACAACCTGAGCAGACACAAAATGTAGTCGACCTTTCATTTCAGTTATTTTTTGATATTATTCGGAATGACCAATTGACAGAGAAGTTATGCAATTTGTTGTACCTAGTTCTAGGGAATGAAGAATCTCCAGAAACAAGAATAAGGACTAATCTTCCTGAGAATAATACTTAGAGAATGCAGAGAAGGAAAGTACGAACTGGAAAAGAGTTTAGATTAGTAGCCCAACTAGATGAGTTTGAGATTAAGTATTTTATGTTAGATCTAGGATCTGATGTTAACATAATGGCTAAAAAGACTTGGGAATCCTTAGGAAAACCTCAGCTGACATATTCCCCAATCTAGCTAAGAATGGCCAATCAATATTGCATTTTACCAATAGGAAGACTGGAGAATGTGCAAATAGATGTTGCGAGAGTGAAGACTGTAGCTGATTTTGAGGTGATTGAAATCATGGCGGATAAGGACCCTTATCCTGCACTACTTGGTATTGATTGGGATTATGAAAACTATGGGGTGATTGAACTAAAGACAAACACTATGACATTTGAGGCAGATGGAATAAAAGTAGTTCAACCATTGGATATGTATGTAGGCCCTCGATACATGGAGCCAAC
>ML785749.1:411008-424233 GCA_009831015.1 Picea engelmannii
TTGGTTGTTATTACCTTCAGACCTCCCATTGGTCCAAATATTAAGTATCAAGTGGAAGTTAGACACAAGATAGCAATACCAGACAACATAAAGCATTGGAAAGTCTTTAGTGATGATTTGAAGCTACTAAGATTTCTACAGACTATTGAATAATTCTTCAGTATCTCAATAGATCAAGAGGGTGAAGAAGATGAAATAGAAGTTTGCTAGAAAATAGAAATTACTCTCACTACCCCTAAATCCTATCACTACCAATGGTCCCTTTTAGCAATGTGGATTATATTTCATAGGTGAGATAAATCCACCCTCTAGTAGGCAACACAATTGGATTCTCAATGCTACTGACTACTTTACCAAATGGATTGAGGTTGTGCCCACCAAGAATCTTATGAACAAGGTGATCATGAATTTCTTAGAGACAAATATCTTTTCCAGGTTCGACTAACCTAGAAAGGTAATAACAAATAATTACCAGGCATTCAATTCCAATTCCATGATTGACTTTTGTGGTAGGCATAAAATTTCCTTAACACATTCCATGGCCTACTACCCTCAGGGAAATGGGTTGGTCGAGTCATGAAACAAGATCCTCACCAAGATCATCAAGAAATTGTTGACTGAAAACAAAAAATCTTCGGACTCTAAACTTAAGTATGTCTTGTGCGCTGACATGATCATCACCAAGAGATATTTGGTAACCTCACCATTTCTTCTAGTCTATGGGATATATTTAGTCTTCCATACTCAACTCGGTCTACCAATCCTAAAATTCTTATGGGAAGAAATTGAGGAGCCAAATGAAATTCAGAGGATAATATTTCAAATTATAGAGGTTCAACAAAATAGAGAAGCACTAAATCAGATAACTGAGGCATACCAAAGCAATTTCAAATCATCTTTTGACAAGAAAACCAAGAAGGATATATTTCTAGAGGGAGACTTGGTATTGAGATGGGATGTCAGAAGGTAACAAAATCCTAAGCATGTAAGTTCAATAACATTTGGTTTGGTCCTTTTAAGGTGGCTAAGATTATGGACAACAATACATTTATTTTTCACAATATAGATGATACTGAGATCTTTGGAGGCCTAGTAAATGGGCGCTTCTTGAAACACTATTTTTCTTGAAATACTGAGGGAAGGTCCCTCTTGTACCATAGTTGTTGTTCTTTTTCATTTTCATTTGATTAATTAGTTTGCATGTGAATAAAGAATCCATAGACCAACAAAGGCACTGAAGTGTAGTTACAATTTTGAATTTTAGAGATGAATGGTTGAGAGACAATGACATATATGCATGGCTAACAAATGGAAATAGAGGTAAGTTGAGGGGAGTGGGAGCAAGTTATTAAATTCCAAGGCACTTGATATATTTTTCTTAGCACCCCACAAAGGGGTGTTTTCCCCCATTGGATCCAATGTTGAGACTTATGTTTGCACCCCTTCCCCTCTTCTCATTACTCTATACCTCCATAAAAAAATATACCTTTTTCTATGGGTTAAGTTTGTCCCCCATTACTAAAATGACTCAGTTTTTTTATGATCATTACCCCTTCTTGATTGATTTTTGCACCATCTTTCATTTTCATGAAAGGTAATTACATGTTATGGTTTGGGTCTGACGTAATTGTCATCATGTTTTTCATTGGTTGAGCTCATAGCAGGTGTAATAGTGTTTTTATATCCACATACAAGGTTGATTGTAAGAACTAAGACATTCTTGCAATTATTGTTGGTGTGATAATTTTTAAATTATTTAATAATTTAATGTGTTATTTTAAATGTTTAAATTGTTTGAATGGAACCCGCATACATGCATGATCATAAATGAGGGCGTCCACACCAATTTACATGAATTTTCATCATTATAAAACATCATTCATGGTCGTGAGAACTATATTGTTCCATCATGGCTACTACAACCTAAACGGAGGGTTAACAACATGTAGGTATCAATTTCAACATGGGGAACTTCACATTCAATGGATCATTGACTTCAAAACCACTATGTACACCATGTTTCCTCCTTGAGAGTGATGGAAATTGAACAAGACCAAATCACAAGGCCTTGAGATATTTAACGCCATACCTGAAACCAAGAATATTTTCATAAAGGAAGAATGGTATGATTTCGTGTGTGCATTGAAGGACACCACACATTCATAGTTATGATTTTTACACAGAATTTCGATGGATTCTAGACCTATATTGGGGATACCTTGAATCATATTACATAACACTTCATTGGAGAAACTTTCACTCTCCCTATCTGTGGGGAAAGGTGGTTTAAGAAAGGTTATATCCCTCCAGACCTCTACAATAAATTATTGGTTCCTGAGCACTTATTAATGAATATTGGAAGGTAACCCTAGAAGCAGTGCAAAGCTATATAATAGGTTAGGGTTGATTCAACATAGTACATTGTTATCACCGATGTTTCCTTATGCATCTATGTGGAGATAAAGAGATAAATTTCCCCTATTACCAACTTAAAATATTAGCCAAAATAGCCAGGAGGGTTCAAATCCACCTTGAATATTCCCATAGGAGCCTTTACCATCAAGTATTAATCAAATTCCTGGTGTCTTTCGCTTTAGAGGAACTTGAAGTGGCTTGGGGTTATTTCTTGAAATTTGTGGGATTAAAGGAGAAGAAACAAGTGCCTGATTCACAGAATGAAGGTGATGCAAGTAAGGATAATACATAGGTCAAGGTATCTCCAAATCCTAGGATCTCAATGAAGCATATCCAACTTGCAACAAAAGGGGAAATTCTCCAAAGCAAGGAACACACCCTCAGAATTAAGCAATCCATGGATCCCCATGAAGGAGGAGTCCCCTCGCATGAAACTAAGGTCTCCAATGGATAAGTGGAAGGAGAGAAAAAGTGGAAAATATTCTCACATACATCCACCTACACTAGAAACACCATAGAGCTCTCTGTCATCCAGCCATTCATAGGGGGAGCAGAGAAACCCCATCTAACAAAAACTTAAAAAACATGTGACTAGAATGAGGAGGAAACTTGGATATGGATCACGCAACAATGAAGTGGTTAAGGGAAAGGTTGTTCCTACAAAATCCTTACCTAAAACATCCCCTGCATCCAAACAAGATAGAAAGAGAAAGGGTGAACAAAAAATTGAAACATCAAGCAAGCCAAACAAGAAAACTAGAATTACAAATCAATTGACACTGAACTCCAACGCTCTTTTTAAGCCATAATTAAAATGCCCCCAGCTAATTATGATCGAAGATGATGACAAACTTGAATTTTATAGCATGGAAGAAATGGTAGTAAGTTTTTTGAAGTGAATGACAATGAAAAAGGAGAAATCAAAGTCTAATGAGGGTGAGACTGTAGAAACACCATTTGTAACTCTAAAATAAGAGTATACTACAAACTCCACTCAACAACAGGGAACACAGGATTATGGAATTGACCTTGAGAAAGACTCTATTGTCACCTCACCACATGTAGGGAATCCTCACCATAGTTCACAAGACATTAAACCAGAGATTAAAACTAATACTTTGGGAGTACAGTGGTTCATTAAAGGAACACAAGGAAAGGAACCTGAGGTAATACAAAGATATAATATGAGAACAAGGATAAGAACAATGGATGACCACAATACGTTTATCACAGAGCAAGACAAGGAGAAAATTTAGGTTGAGGTCAATGAAAACCAACAAGTGTAAGAACTGAAGCTTCAAGTCTAGAACTTGCAAAACCACAACCAAGAATTGGGAAAACTGTACTCTCAATTGTAGAAGAAGTATCAAGGACTCCAGAAGAAACACCAAAAGACTTGTTGCTTTCTGAAGGAGATAATTTGAAGGAGACCGCTTCTATGAAGGGGTATCTAAAGCTAATGCTTGTATATCCAATTATCTCCAAGTTAGCTTCCAAAAATGTGCATGGATACAAGTGCTCAGTTCAGAACCTATTTCTATCAGTCGTATTCAATATTTTCAAAGCTCATTTCACTTCAACATATTCATTAGTTTATTTTTATTACTAGTAGCATTTTTAGTTGTTTAAGTCCAGGACGTTTTTAAATTAAGGCATAATAAGTGGTCATATGTGTTTGATATGAACCACTTCCTTTTTTTAAGTCAAGTTTGAAGTATGAATTACTATACTCCATCAATATTCTCTTGATGACAGTGTGTGTTATGTTCAAATCTCTAGTGAATATGCTCTTGATGACAATGTGCGTTATGTTCAAATCTCTATGTGTTTTTTCTCTTATCTTAAATGAAATTTTTTATGTGTGAAAAGTGTTGGGCCATTCAATTTTGGATTTGAAGTTGTGCAAGAAGGAATACAGTCCCAGTTTTGGTTTAATACGAGTTGCGCAAGCTACAAAATAAGTTGGACAGTGGAGCAAGTAAAAGAAAAATAAATTGGTTGCGGAAAGGGACAATGCAACACCAGCGAGCCAAAAGCATTTACAACAGAACAAGAAGCATGTGAGCACAAAGACAAAATATCCCACTTAGCCTATATATCAGATGAATACTATTGTAAAAGGGTTGGGTTGGATAGTGTTGATTGTTTGGTTGTTTCTGTAAATGTAATCTCTATACATTTTTGGGTAGATAGAGCTCTGCGACATGTGTCCAAAGTCATAAGTCTGTAACAAAGTACTAATTTGTATCTCTAAGATTGTATCCAATAAGTTTTGATGATAATAGATGAAGAAGGATCCAAACTTTTGAAATATAATGTGTCATTCTATGTTTATGATTATGAATTGTATATTCATAGTACTTCTTTATTCTTGATGGGATCCATATGATATATTTGTGTATGAATTCTTTTCGCAACTTAAGTATCTTTAGTTGCAGTATGAATGAGTTCAGATCTGTTCTGTAGTTATACTATCTTGCGCAATATCATGGCGAATATTGAAGGTTCTGGGAACCCACCTAAGTATTCTCCTTACTCTTCCCTATCCTTTTGTCTTGGTTTCACTTCTGGTGAGACTTCTTCTCTTCAGAGGAGATGAAAATTCCAATGCTCTAGACTACATAGTACCTTTTGTTGGTAACCTGAGAAGGACCCTGGTCTGATCAATTCCATGCCAACAAAATGCTTATGTAACTGGGACCTAAATTAAAAGGGAAACTGTAGGGAGAATGCTTATGCGGATTCTCAGATCTAATATTCACCGCTGGTGGGAGAGAAATTGCAATGCCTTCATATGGAAAGAAGTAGAGAGGAAAGGAAAATCTATGAAAGATACATGGGAGGTAGTCTTTTACTTAGAAAGATCGAGCGACCAGTACGAGATATTATGGGTTAAGTTCTTAGAAGAACTTTTACACTAGATAGATAGGCTCTAAGAATCTCTAGAATTCCAAGAACAGGTCAAGAATACCTGTGCTTGGGACATAGAAAATATCACAACGCTTCATCGAATGGATAGTCTAGTAATGCGAGAAATCAATTTCTAGGTCAAGACAACACTAGAAGGATACATTATCGAGTTTGAAGCTGAGAAGAATCAATATTTTTCATGGGCAGAAGTAGATTTCAAGAAAGAAGCAAGGGGAAGACTGTTGAAATAAATCCCCCTGTGGATCAAGGTTTTCTTGATGGACGAGAGGATGCTGACTATTTCCCCAACTGATATGGAAGCGTAGACACCCTCTCTTGGGGTGGGGTGAGTTTGGGGTGGATTCATGGCCTGAAAGAGGGGAGAGGGTTATTTGAAAAATGGGGGAGTAGAAAGAAATGGACTGAAGAGATGACTGAGCCTTGAAGAGATCCACCATATTCAAGAAGTGGTGGCATGGTAATATAAAGAAAGAAGTAAAATATCTTGAGAATTTGCGAAAAAAAGTCGGACGAGGAAAAGTAGAGGAAGGATAGATGGAAGAGTTGTGAAAGATGAGAAGACAGGAAAGAATGGATAGTCAAAGATTAAGTGAGAGAGATGTGTAGAGAGAAAGAACAACCCAGGAGGGTGGACAAGAAGGAGAAGGTGTAGAAGAAAGGGAGAAGGAAGTCAGCCTGGATCTTGAAGAATAAAGAGAAGATTCAACCTCGATGCTAGGAAATATCGAGAATCCGACTGAAGAGCTTGATCCAGAGGATGAGAATGAGACCCCCTAGATCAAAGAAACCTGCCCCGAAGCTAGTGGCACCAACCCCGAATCACCCATACCCAAGTGTCTTCTATAAAAGTGGTAAATTCTATACTACCTTCTTATGCTATTTATGTTCCAGTACAACCAGTTAGTCAGTCAAAACCAAGAAGTGGATGTACTGGGAGGATATTGGGATCCCCTGGTCAGTCGCAACCAGGACCATTAGGTTTTATTTTGATAGGAACAGCAATATCAACAATGGTTGGTAATATGGGAGGTTCAATTTATCGATACCTAGAATTATGGGGTAAGGGAGACAAAGATGTTGAGCAACATTAGTTCTTATGTGAAGAAATATGAAGGTCCAGAGGGACTCTAGATGCAAATAAATTGGTGGAGTTCCAGACTACCTTGAGAGGTCATTCTCTCAAATGGTACATGAAGGTTATTGAGCTAGGAGTGCTAGGAATGCAAGGTCAAGAGTTCACACTTGACCAGGTACAGACAAAGTTCATAGCGAAGTTTAAGCTACCTCATTCAGAAAAACAAGCTATGTCTGAGTTGTGTGATATTCAACAAAGGGAAGGTGAATCGGCATGGGAATATAGCTATAAGTTGAAAGATGCTATAGGGAGGTTAGTGCATCCAATTCATGAGGAACATAAAAGACAATGGTATATTCATGGATTGCTACCTCTGACATAGATCCCATTAATGCAATAATGGATAGCCACTTTGACATATGCCTTGGAACAATCAATGAATATTGAAGCCATGGAAGGATATCTGAGGAGCCTAAGAATGACCAGACCCCTAGCAGATGCAAATTTGGCGCAACTACAAGGGAAAATATCAACGCTTACAGAAAATATTCAAGAATTGATGATACCTAGGCCAGGACGATCGCAATTGTGGTGTACCGGATGTTACACAGAAGGACATTTGGTGAATGAGTGTCCACGAATGAGGAGAATGGGACCTCCTCGGAATCTAATGGGACCTTCATCAGGACCCATGGGAGGAGTTTCACAAGTATCTATGAATTTACCATTCCATACCCCAACCCCATATCATGCTTTTCTAGGTAGTCAAGCAGCGCCATTAGTTGAGTATTGAGAGATTTTATGAATACATGGGCACGGGCCAAGATAGTGCCCCATTATTCATAAGTATTGAACAATATTGAATATTGTGCACCAAGTTTTGTGCATCTACCACACATACTACCAATCAATGTAGAGTGTTGGATTCACTTGTGGACAAGCTCAATCGAATGACATTCAGGGTGAATGAAACCCCTCAAGGACCAAGAAGAGGTCAAGGAGGTGGAGCCAAAGGAGAATTCAGAGGAGGAAGAATAGGGGGAAGAGGACCAAGTAGATTTTACAACTGTGGTGAGAAAGGTCACATGGATAGAGATTGTCCTCATCCAAGGAGGCCATGGTGCTCTCATTGCAGAACCAATGGGAATGCAACTAAAGAGTTACCATAACTAATTGAAAAATGGGAAGATCAGGTACGTCAATGAGGAACTAACCTCATTGGTTCAAAGATAAAGATAGTTATTAAAGGGAAATGACCCAACCTTAATATCATTACTCAAGGAGGGGCAAATACTAGCGCAAATGATGACAATTTTCCTCAGATCCAGAAATCAAGGCCTAAGAAGGATAGGTATGATCCTCTGAAATAGAAGCTATTATTTAAAAATGCCATAGAAGTATTTCATAATATCCTTGGCCCTGATATGTAAGAGACACACCATCATCCTATCATTTACCCTAATATTTTGCAAGTCCCTTCTTCACCCCCTGCACCCATAAATCATGTAGTCGTGATGAGACAACCTGAGCAGACACAAAATGTAGTCGACCTTTCATTTCAGTTATTTTTTGATATTATTCGGAATGACCAATTGACAGAGAAGTTATGCAATTTGTTGTACCTAGTTCTAGGGAATGAAGAATCTCCAGAAACAAGAATAAGGACTAATCTTCCTGAGAATAATACTTAGAGAATGCAGAGAAGGAAAGTACGAACTGGAAAAGAGTTTAGATTAGTAGCCCAACTAGATGAGTTTGAGATTAAGTATTTTATGTTAGATCTAGGATCTGATGTTAACATAATGGCTAAAAAGACTTGGGAATCCTTAGGAAAACCTCAGCTGACATATTCCCCAATCTAGCTAAGAATGGCCAATCAATATTGCATTTTACCAATAGGAAGACTGGAGAATGTGCAAATAGATGTTGCGAGAGTGAAGACTGTAGCTGATTTTGAGGTGATTGAAATCATGGCGGATAAGGACCCTTATCCTGCACTACTTGGTATTGATTGGGATTATGAAAACTATGGGGTGATTGAACTAAAGACAAACACTATGACATTTGAGGCAGATGGAATAAAAGTAGTTCAACCATTGGATATGTATGTAGGCCCTCGATACATGGAGCCAACTGTAACACCCCTGCCTCGTTACGTCAACCATCGGGATAACAGGTGCAAAAAATTTTTTTTGATGTGTGCGTGCGTGTCGAAGATCCGACACTCTAGAATCTACGTCGCCCATCGACACAACAGACCAAGCCCACGGAAGGTTTACCCATCCAGTACCACCGAAATTTAAGAACAACATCCTTTCGTTAAGAGCTTAGATTAATTTCTACTGTGCCTAATTCAAGAACAAGACAACGTATAAGTTCGTCCTTACCCAAAACATTACAATTCGTTAACAAGGACTAATAAACGCATTAAATTATATCACCTTGACCTTGCGCAATATTAGGCACCTTCATCAATAGGGGACCTCCAGAATTTACAGCTACATTAACTTTTTCCTAAAGACCGCACTGGGGTACATCTTAAAATCAAAACCTAACAATAATCCCCACCACCGAAACTACCTGATTCTTACCATGATTGCCCTAACTTGAACGCTATTTTCATTACGAGTAGATTGTGAATTTATTCAGTAGCCATCCCACTTAATGCCATTCATTACCAAGCTACTTTAATTGATAGTACAATCCCATTTACTGAACCCCCATAAGTTATGGCACTTAGTTTCCGGGCCTTACATTTAGGTCATTAGTAACCATAAATTCCATAGCATAAGATAAGGTTCCAGGTCATTCCCTTTGATACCGTAGTTGCAATTAAATAAAACATAGCCACCCTACCTATAGGTTATCCAACTCTAACCTTATATTGACCCCGCCTAAAATTCAATGACTTTGCAAATAGAAAAACAAAGGCATCCTATCATATGTCATCTATACTAAAGTTACCCTCTGTATTAGATTGGAAAACAAGGCTCTCACTGTACTCACTTATGGGCCCACAACATCCACAAATTCCAATACTATTCCACGAATACACCGATAAACAGTAATTAAAATGACCATATTTAACACTACCCATATTAAGAGGGACATTGTCAATATTAACTATATTAAAGGACAAATTAAAAAGATAACACATTTAAAAAGAAAATATGTAAAAGGACATTATCATTATTAACAATATTTAAAAGGCCAATAAAAAAAAGGATAACACATTTAGGATGAGAATAGGAAAATGGACGTTATAATTGTTAACAATATTTAAAAGGCCGATTTCAAAAGATAGCACATTTCGAATGAAAATAGGAAAAAGGATATTATAATTATTAACAATATTTAAAAGGCCAAAATCAAATAGATAACACATTTAGACCGAGGATATGAAAAGGGCATTAGATTGTTGATAGTTCAGTAAACAAAAGCGACACTATTTTTTTTTATTGTAAAACCGCAAATCATATAAGCCTCCACAATTTTTTACAATATAACCAATTATTATGATGAAAAATGCATTTCTTAATTTATAAAGCATTTCCAACATCGGCCATTAGGGTTTCCCAGAAATGGGAATAGATTATACATGAACCATTAGAACGAGAATATGAGAGGGACATTATAATTGTTAATACTATTTAAAAAGCCAAATTTAAAAATGACACGTTTAGAACTGAGGTTACGTAAACTCGCATCCAGTCGTTTTTATATATATCAGGTTTATAATCAGGTTTAGATATCTGGGTGGCCACTAACGATTTATTCACCCATTACAGATAGCCTTCAACACTAGCCGCTGGGTCCATGCAGCGTTCAAAGTTAAAAATAGGTTTGATTTCTGGGTGCTACCCATCAGTTTTATTTCTCTTTTTAAAAATATAATCAAGTAAGTAAAGTTGGCGCTAGGGTTCACTGTCAGCGGTCAAGTGCTAACATTTGGTGGTTATTATTTAAGATAAAATATAGTAAAAGAGGGCCACCGTCTTGTAATTTGCGTGGGACAGTAAACGTTCGGACAGCATCCCTTTTTCCAGCGGCCAGTAGACAATCGGGGCGAAGATCCCTGTGGTTCCGTACCTTCACGTGGCGTTCAGGAGGTAAGGCATTAAAGGGGTTCTTTTGGGGAGCAGGAACCGTGGAGAAGGCCGAACCCAGCTGCAGCACGCCGACGAATGGAGGATACGCTAGAGAAGGAGAGCGCGACATCCAGCGTTTTCTCAGCCAAGGAATTAATGGTAAAGGAAAGCGCGGCAGCAGAGCAATTGAGTTCACGATAATCCAACCTTTACACTGCCCTAAGCGCAAATAACCTGGCCTCCTGACATTACGCCAACCAACGCAAACCTACCTGGGTTGAGTAGATCATTAAATCCTCACGCTAGAACTAATGTATTAGGGTTAGCCAGCTCAGGTCTTCGCCAAACAACATACTGCCTCCCTTTTTAAAAGATAAAGCAACTGGTGGAAATTGAATAACGGTGATTACGGATAGTCCACCCTATTGGACTCACGCGTGAGCTAAAGAGCCGCAGGCCTTCCACCTGGCTTTATCGATGGTAGTCACAGAATTTTAACAAGTGCTGCATGTTCCCAATCAGCATCGTTTTTATTATAAACATTACCCACCATAACTATTGACTCCCAAATACAATATTATCAACTTATGACCATAGCATTTTAAACGAACAGAATTAACCTAATCTACGTCCGCTGTAACGGAGAAAGGGAAAAAGAATTCTGCTGTCAACCTGTATCGATTTGCGTGGCTTTAACCCAGGCCCAACCAAGCGAAATAAAGAAACTAAGCAATCTAAATCTCGATTTTCTGCTCAAGACGACCCTTGGAAATGCAATTTATAGCTGAGACGGAAATTTCGATAGTTCTGCAAAAGGCGTGAAGTCTGCAAATCATTTGACCCTCTAGAGAATTAGTGATGCTACTGGGAAGGACCCAGTCAATTGAATGCAGACGTGTGAATTACCGACTACCGACTACTTGGTGAGGGATTTAGAGAACAACCGTTTCATGTCTAGGGCGTTCTTTTGCACCGAAAGGAGTGGCTGGAACGCACGGGTTTCTTCCCCAGTACGCAGGGAACCCCAACACCTGCAGAGGAAAAAGGGGGGACGAGATCCGTGAGAGCAAACTCTCCATCTCGCCGAGGAAACACCACGAAGAGCATCATCAAGGTAATGGGTCGCACAGAGCGTGCCTTCAACAAGGCAACCGACCACAATGAAATTCGAACCCACGCCCTTTTGATCCGAAGTGAAACACGCTAATCCAAAAGGTGACAGCACAACGACAGAGCAGGGATATGGCAGTACGAAGAGAAAAGCTTTATCAAGAACGCAGGGGTGGCATCTTGAAAGTAGAACTCCGGTGGTTAGGATAACGTGGGGGGTATCCTCCGCTATGCAGCACAGGAAATCGACTCAGGGAGCAATCACCCAACAGGGAATTAAACTGAGCGCAGGTTTAAAATCAAGAGACATAGAGAAAAGTAATTCCAACGCAGAAAATATAATGACCACCAAGTTGCAGAGATACAACCTCCGCCCAAGACCTCATGCCAGAACGAAAGTTTCAGGACAACTACCCCACCAAAATTTTCCCGACAAAAATCACAGTAGCCATACAAACTCATACTCAAATACCCTATTGCAGGGACGGATTCAATGTAATTCTGAAACAAGGAATGAATGAAAAGAATTTACCAAGTCCCATATAATAGAAAGAATTTACTCAATCCAGATTCAGAAACCAAAGCCATTTAATACATGACAGTTACACCGGCCAGACAATGAGGAACCAAATTTTTGTTTTTACTCCATCCAGGGCGAGCACATAAACTATCTTACACAGTCCCGATTCGCATAAGAAGCTGTCAAGGTAAAAACATGAAGGAAAAACGTGAAACATAGCAAGAGAGCGTATCAACGAGGGGTTATGACACGTCCTCCTAGACTTTATCAGCCCAGGGCGTGAAGACAAATTACCAAGGTAAAAACGCACGGCAAGGGGAGGCAGCGCCATTAACGCTCCTTATTAAACAGTCACAGTTACAAATGCTGGAGTAAATAGAAAGCATTCTATACTACCAAATAGAAACCATTACAATCATGCTCCATTACCAACAAAAATCATAAGCATTCTATTCTATCAAGAACCAGTCCATACCTTTGCCTTATTGTCCGAGTTGAATCATGTGCTGGGTGCTTCCTGCCGCTCCTTTCCAAGCTGCTCCCGCTCCTGCTTGCCGACGTCACTGAGCTCACTGGTACCTCCCAGCCAAGCGCTAGGGGTACTCTTCTTCCCCCTCAGCCCCCCGAGCCGCAAAGGGGCCACACACAACCAGAAGTCCTAGCTCCTCAGCTCGCCTCCAAGGCTGAGCTACCACTCACGTATGAGCTGAGGCTTCCCAACTCCTACCAGAAAATCAGTCAATCCCTCCTTGCTCTAGCAAAACCAATCTCAGCCAAAACAAAATCCCAAAAAAAAGCCCCCTTTCTTTTTCCTTCCCCCATCCCTTTAACCCCTCAACCCTAATTCTCCTTCCTTAGGTTTTCCCCCTCTTTTTCCCTTTTTGACTTTTCCCCCAATTCCTTTTTAGTTTAATTCGTTTGTAATATCCATTTTGATTTATATATATATATATATATATATATTTTTTATTTTTTTTAAATAAAAGGCATGTGCGCTCATTTATTTATTTGCTTATTTATTTATTTAACCACCTTTATTTATTTATTTATTTATTTCTTTCCCCTAACTTCATTTTATTAGTTTAT
>ML785749.1:438665-467672 GCA_009831015.1 Picea engelmannii
GGATTGAGGTTGGAAGGGTGAGGGAACTCTACCCTCATCTTCACATAGACTGAGATAGTCTTTTGGAGGTCCAAAAGCTTCCTAATGGGGAGGTGTGATCAGGGGATCAAATTTGCTCAATTTTCAAAGTGCTCGGATTGAGATGAAAATAGTGCCATTACATCCGTCTCATTTTCCTGATTCCGGTGGTATATTTATTTTCGCGAATGGAGTCCGTATGGAGGAGATATCGCGATTTTACCGCCAAGTCAAACAGGTAAAAATTGGGATGCTGACTGTACCTGTCCGTACAATTCGTACGACCACGTGGCAGGATGTACCATCATGATGATGTGGCGTATTGATGATGTGGTGCAGTTTGATTGGTTGTTTACTGGCCAGTGATACGATGACACGTGTCACTTTGTAATTGGCTATTATTTTTGTGTTGTGTAAAATGGTTTGGAAGGCCGCAGGGTTCGACCCCCGGACCTCCCTATACACTAAAGCTTTCATAACACTAGGCTAGCCAATAGTCTCACACATGTACCTTGTTATATAGTTGGGCGCAAATGTATTTGAATTTGGCTGATGTATTATGTGGAAAGGGGGCGGGCCGGGGCCCAAGCCCCGACCCTTGGTTCCATTGAACACGCATATAACCGTGTGTATATATATATAGAGCGCAGGGAATTGAATATAGTCCACGGACTATATAATATGTATTACATTGTATTGTAACGCGCGCAATGTTTACTGTAATGTTTATTGCAATATAACATTGCATATGTATTAACATTTGTATATTAAAATGCGCGCGGGTGATTATAACTGTTGGTTAATACAAACGACCCGTGGTTTGGTCGGTATGTAACCGCGCGGGAAGTTTTAAAATGGTTAAACGATTTTTGTGCCGCGCCTATGGTTGCATGAGCCATATGACCCAGTACCGAGGCGGTTAAGGGCTGGGTGCCCCTAACCGTCCTACGATTTGTACTGGTGCGCAGTTATGCACAGGACTGGGTTCTTTACGCTTAAATAAGTGTGTGTGCCAGGTTTGGAGAACAAGGGTGCAGATTGTAGAACCAGAGATAGCAAAGAAGGAGGGGAGACTTCAAGGAGGCTATCTTCTTCATTTTTCGACCGTTTCAGGAGCCGTCAGAGCCTAGACAGGGGTTTTGGCACGCTGTGGAGCCATTGGAGTAGTCATTTTGTTGATTTGAGCACTGTAAGACTTATTTTTAAGCACTTTGAGCAATTTAATATAAAAGATCCTTTTGGAGGCTGGACCAAGAGATGTAGCCCGGAGTGGGGTGAACTCCTTTATCAAGTTGTTGTGTTTATGTCTGATGTTCAATGATTTCTGATGCTGTCTATGTTTATTTCTACATAATTAATCCTTTAATATGTGTTTCAAATTGATCATGTTGCATTAAACACATAACATTTCACTTGCAATTTAATTTAATCAAGTTTATCAAGTCTTCGTCATATTTTTAGATCACTCTACCCTTTAGCAGTCATGTGAAGACTTTAGGACCAACATCTTATGGCACCGTTGTTGGGGAAAAACATGAACATTTTCCCTGGGAGAACAATAATGAGAAAGTTTGACCTTTGATGGTGAACAAATATCAGGAACATATTGACTGCTACAATTCACCTGGAGACTTCACTGAGTAAACTTCACAAAAGAAATATCGGCTCCAAAAGAAGGACTCAAGAGATCAAAAATATGAGTACATCAAAGCCACTAAGGCTCATCCTAACCCCCATAAGGAGACAACAGTCTATGATCCAGAAAGAAAACTAAGAAAATCAACCCTAGCTCAAAGATATACCCCATTTGTCAAGGGAAAATCACAAGCATATTGAACTTGCTAGCCCTGAGAATCACATTTCCAAGGACTCTCATATACCTTTAACCATCACCACTACTTCATCATCCAGTTCAACATCCACCCATGTATCTCCAATCAAACCTTGGATTCATATTTCCCAACCAATGGATGTTAATAGGATGGATTCCATAACTGCTTCCACATATGCACCCCTAGTTTTTCCTATAGGATTACATGCACTCCCCTCCACAAATTATATGAAATATTTTCCAAGATATAATGGGGAAGGCGATGTCACAACTGATGAGAATCTAGTAGCCTTCTACATATTTGTAGACAATTTCAACATTGACTATGCAGATGTGTTGATGAGTTTGTTTGTACAGAGCCTGGATGGGGAGGTAAGGAAATGGTTTTAGGATCTCCCTCCAACCTCCATTACAGATATTGGTGCATTAGATGATTCTTTCATAAAGAAATGGGGATATAGAATGGATTATTTGTATTACATCACTGAGTTTGGGGTTCTTAAGAGAAAGAATGGTCAATCTATTTCAGACTTCACCAAGAGATTTAATAAGATGTATGGAAGAATACCAAATGAGATCAAACCAACTAAATCCTTTTCTAATATCACTTATGCCAATGCATTTGATGCATAATTCTCCCTTGCGTTGAGGGAGAGAAGATACACCACCTTTCTATCCATACAAGAATAAACCATTGAGGTTGAGTCCAACATCCTAACATCAGATAGGTTAAAGACTAGATATGATAAAGACAAGAAGAAACAAAGGGAGGATTCCCCTACCTCCTCTAATATAGACACATCTAATCCTAAACTTGATGAGAGGACCAAAACATTAAAGGATTTCAAATATGAAATAACTAAGCTGAAATGGGAATCTAAGAAACTAAAGAGAGATTTTCAAGGAGTTGGGAACATAAATCCAAACCAGATTAGGAGGTCGAATGATGTCCCTCGGATAATGAAGAGAGAAAGGAGCAATGATGATGATCAAAGAGTGGTACCTCCTTTCCAAAAAAATGATATTGAGGAAATGGATGTAGAAAGTGATGTTTTGGATGATAATGTTGTACTCTTAAATGAAAATAATTTTTATACCAATCACTTAACACAACAATATTATGAGGTAGCACAATTTTCAAATTAGTTTGATATTGAGGTAGCGGAAGAGGGATTTATTCAAGGCCAATGCAAAAATAACTATGAATTGAGGGCTATAACATGGACTCCCAAAGACACCACCTCTGATCAGAACAAAAAACTAGAAGTTCCTCCCAAGCCAAATCCAAGAAAGGGTACATTAACTAAAGCTCACCAGCCTCCCCCATATAAACCTGTTGTCCCTGAGGTAAAGGAAGATGACAGACCACAAGCCTCTATCATCCTAGAGAATGACTTCATAAAAATAAATATCCCTTTTCCTTGTCAGAATTGTTGAAAAATGATCCATTCAAAAAATCTATTATGAATGTTTTGTAGCCACCTACTTCTATTGTAACTTTTGATGTAATCCATCTGCAGGATGAAAACCTAACCATTACGATGGGTCCACACGTTGAGGATGGGTTTGATTCCTCTACACCATTCTACATATCCTTAAATGTCCATGAAAATATCCTACATAATTGTCTCATGGTCTCAGGTGCCTCGCACAATTTTATGTCTAAGGTTTTAATGGAGGAACTAGGTCTGGAGATCACCAAGCCCTACCAATAACTTTACTCCTTTGACTCTAAAAAAGTGAAATGTTTGGTATTGATAGAATATCTTGTGGTTTATTTGGCACAATTACCCATGAAAAGTGTAGTGATGGAAATTGTTGGGGTTGACAGTGCCCCCAAGTTTGGTATGCTCTTATCCAGGACATGGGCCAACAAGGTTGGAGGATCATTACAAATGGACCTTACCTATGCTACCATCCTTTTTTCGGAGGAGAACATAGGAGGATATATAGGGAGCTCATATTGTCATATACCGTTAGTGATCATCAAAATCCAAGAAACCATCCAGTTTATGTTGTTAAAGAGGAAATCAGGTCATCTCTTTTCCATTTAAATGATGATGAACCAGAAATATCAATCAATAGATGTGGAAATCAGCCACTGAAACATCAATAGAACAAGGTATGGAAGATGTATTTTGATGGATCTTCATCAAGGGAACGTTTTGGGCCTGGTGTAGTCCTCATTTCCCCTCCACAAGATGTAATAACACTCTCTTACAAGTTGGAATTTGAGACTACTAACAATATAGCTGAGTATGAAGCTCTATTGTTGGGATTGAGGGATGCCAAAGGCATGGCCATTGACAATTTGGCAGTTTTTGGTGATTCTGAGTTGATTATCAACCAAGTCAAAATCATTTATCAAGATAAACAACAGAGGCTCAAGCAATATAGGAACGAGGTATGGGACCTAGTTGATAACTTCTTTCTAGCATTTAACATATCCTTCATTCCTAGAGAGGAAAATCAGAAGGACAATTCTTTAGCCTTGGCTTCCAGTACCTTCAGACCTCCCATTAGTCCAAATATTAAGTATCAGGTGGAAGTTAGACATGGGACAACAATACCAGACAACATAAATCACTGGAAATTCTTTAGTGATGATTTGGAGCTACAAAGTTTTTTGTGCACCATTGAATAATTCTCCAGTGTCTCAATAGATCAAGAGGGTGAAGAGGATGAATCAGAAAATCAACAAATATCTCATCTGTTGAACAAATTGGCTTGCCACAACATTGTGGAAGTTAAAAAAAATTGCATACCCAAAGGTCTAGTGCCACTGGAAAGGTTGTTTGACAATAATGATGTCTCCAAAGAAGATTCCATCAAAAATCAAGAAGAAGAGGTAATGGACTACAACATCAAGACCACTGAAAATCCCAAAATAGTCAAATTGTTGAAGGCACTAACTGCAGAACAAAAGGACAGGTATGTCAGCCTCATGGAAAAATTTGTCAATGTTTTTGCATGGTTGTATGAGAATTTGAAGACATTTGACACTGGCATCATCCAACACAAGTTCCCTCTGAAGGGTGGTTCTAAACCATTCAAACAGGAGATTAGAAAATTTAATATGTTGATGTCCATTACTGAAAAAGATCTTAAGTGAATGCTTGATGTCAGAATTATTGTTCCCTTGAGGTATTCGAATTGGGTGGAAAACTTAGTACCTGTCAGGAAAAAGAGTGGAAAAATACACTTGTGTGTTGACTTAATAAATATCAACAAGTTTTTTCTAAAGGAAAACTACCCCTTTCCCAAGATGGACCATATTTTGCAAAGGGTAGTAGGTTCCCATAGGATTTCCTTGTTGGATGGATACTCTGGTTATAACTAGATAGCAGTGTGTGAAGAAGACAAACAAGAAAGAACATTCTTCACCCCATGAAGGGCATTCATGTACGAAACAATTCCCTTTGGAATGATGAACATAAGGGCCACCTTTTAGAGGGCCATGGATATAGCCTTTCTTGGGGGGGAATTCAAATTCATGGTTAAATATTTGGATGACATCACCATTTTCTCCAAATATGATGATGAACATTTATTGCACCTTGAGCAGATTTTCTAGAAATGCATAAGGTATGGGATCTCTTTGAATCTAAGGAAGTCCCACTTTTTCATGCCGAAAGGTAAGCTCCTAGGCCACATCATATCAGAAGGAGGAATAAAAATAGGCCCAAAGATATTTGATACCATTCAGGAAATTGAAATCCCCATAAATAAGAATATTATTCATTCTTTTATAGGAAAAATAAATTTTCTAAGGTGCTTTGTTCCAAACTTTGTTGAAATCATAAGGCCTATCACTAACATGCTGAAGAAATATTTTTTTATTAAGTAGTCACTAGAGGAAAAATCAGAATTCCAAAGGATCAAGCAAGCTTTGGTTGTAGCCCCTGTATTGGTAAGCATTGACTATGACAAAGAGTTATTTATCTTCTCTTTCTCTTCCAAGGAAACCATTGTTGCAGTGTTGCTGCAAAAAAATGAAGAAGGGAATGAAAAATCAATAACCTTTTTCAGAAAATCCCTCCGAGATGTTGAGTTGGAGTATGAAATATTAGAAAATAAAACTTATGCGTTGTTCAAAGCTTTGAAGGCCTTCGAGGTGCATGTGTTACAGTCTAGCATAACAGCCTATGTTCCTAGCAGCAGTGTCAAAGAAATCCTAGTCTAGATATACAATGAAGGGAAGAGAGGGAAATGGATTATGAAATTATTGGAGTATGACCTACACATAAAACCCATGAGGATTATTAAGGGACAGTGACTTCCCAAGTTGTTATCATAGTCAAACTGCAAGGTGTTGGAATTACATCATACCTTCACCCAATATGATGCTCCCATGACACAATTTGGAAAGGAAAACATGAAGGTATTTGAAAACTACTCTTCCTCACCTTGGTACAAAGATGTTATTTACTTTCTCCAACATCTAGAATTCCCACCATATTTGAAAAAAATGAAGGCCAAGTATCTCGAATTAAAATTTGTAAAATTTTGCATTTTTAATCAGAACTTGTATTGGAGGGATCTTGTTGGCATCCTATTAAAATGTCTTGATGAAAATGAATCTAAAAAAGTCACAACAAATATGCATAAAGGAGTTTGTGTAGGACACCATCATTGGAAAGCCACAACCCTCAAGATCTTAAGGGAAGGATACTAATGTCCTACCCTTTTCTATGATATATTTACCATAGTAAGGACATGCAATGAATGTCATAAGTTCATAGGAAACATAAATTACACTAACTACCCCTAAATCCTATCACTACTAGTGGTCCCTTTGAGTAATGGGGATTAGATTTCATAGGTAAGATAAATCCACACTCCAGTGGGAAGCACAAGTGGATTCTCACTACCACTGACTACTTTACCAAATGGATAAACGTTGTGTCCATTAGGAATGCTTCAAACAAGGTGATAATGAATTTCTTAGAAACAAATATCTTTTCCAGGTTTGACTTCCCTAGAAAGTTAATAACAAATAATTCCTAGGCATTCAATTCCAAGGCCATGATTGGATTTTTTGGTATCCATAACATTTCCTTAACACATTCCATGCCCTACTACCCTTAGGGAAATTGGTTGGTTGAGTCATCAAACAAGACTCTCATCAAGATCATCAAGAAATTGTTGACTAGAAACACAAAATCATGGAACTTTAAACTTAATTATACCTTGTGGAATGACATGATCAACACCAATGGATCTTTTAGAACCTCACCATTTCAGCTAGTCTATGGGATAGATGATGTCTTCCCTACTCAACTCAGTATATCAATCCTAAAATTATTACATGAAGAAATTGAGGATCCGAATGACATCTAGAGGAGAATCTTTTAGATTATAGAGGTTCAACAAAAGATAGAAGCACTGAATGAGATAATTGAGGCATACCAAAGCGAGATCAAATCATATTTTGACAAGAAAAAAAATACAAAGATCTTTCAAGAGG
The DNA here is from genome assembly GCA_009831015.1 of Picea engelmannii. Lineage (NCBI taxonomy): Eukaryota > Viridiplantae > Streptophyta > Pinopsida > Pinales > Pinaceae > Picea > Picea engelmannii. The sequence goes on from ML785749.1 coordinate 445,982, forward strand.
GGGACATGGTCTTGAGATGGGATGCTAGAAGGGAAGAAAATCCTAAGAATGGTAAGTTTGATAACCTTTGGTTTGGTCCTTTTAAGGTGGTTAAGATTTTGGACAATAATCCATTTGTTTTGCACAATCTATATGATACTGAGATCTTTGGAGGCCTAGTAAATGGGTGCTTCCTAGAACACTATTTTTCTTGAAATACTTAGGGAAGGTCCCTCTTCTACCATAGTTGTTGTTCTTTTTCATTTTAATTTTATTAGTTAGTTTTTGTTGGAATAAAGAATCCATAACCCAAAAAAGTAATTGGGGTGTAGCTACAGTTTTTTTATTTTAGAGATGCATGGTTGAGAGACAGTGAGAGATATGCATGGATGACAGATAGGAGCAAAGGTAAGTTGAGGGGAGTGGGAGAAATTTATTGAATTCCAAGGAACCTGATTTTTTGTTCTTAGCACCCCACATGGAGGTGTTGTCCCTATTTAGAGACAATTTTGAGACCTAATTTTGCACCCCTACCCCCCCTCTGATGACCCTATACCTCCATCAAATATCATACATTTTTTTATTGGTTTTGTTGGTCCTCCATTACTAAAATGACTCAGTTGTTTATGATCATTACCCCCTCTTGACTTACTTTTGCACCATCTTTCATTTTCTTGAAGGGTAATTACATGTTATGGTTTGGGTCTAAAGTACTTGTCATCATCTTTTCCATTGGTTAAGATCATAGAAGGTGTAATAGTGTTTTTATATGCACATACATGGTTGATTGAAAGAACTAAGTCATTCTTGAAAATATTGTTGGCGTATAAATTATTTAATAATTTAATGTGTTATTTTAAATCTTTAAATAATTTGCATGTGAAATCATAAGTGAGAACCTCCATACAATTTAAATGTAGTTTCATCAATATGAAACATCAGTCATGGTCATGAGAACTGTATTGTTGCATCATGACTACTACAGCTTGAACGAAGGGTTAAAAACATGCATGTATCAGTTTAAACATGAGCAGATTCACATTCATTGCATCATCGACTTTAGAACCTCTTTGTACACCATGGTTCCTTCCTAAGAGCGATGGTAGTTGAACAGGACCAAACCACAAGGCCTTGAGCTATTCAAGGCCATACTCGAAATCAAGGATATTTTCATAAAGGCAGAATGGTATGATTTTGATCCAGATTATTTTTGGAATGAAATGAAAGCACAGTAATTATAATGAAGTACTCATGAAAATTTCCAGAAATAAAGAAATACATCAATACTTTATTTCTATTAATGAAATAATTATAAAGAGACTATAAAAATATAGATTGCAAGTATCACTATAATGGTAGTAGATTTATCTCTAAGAATAGATTTGATGGCTATGATCATTTGCCAAAAGATGATTACAATGAGGCTCTAAAGGCCTTTTTATGATAAACATGAATGCCAAAACCCTAGACATCCAAAAACCTAACCCTAGGAGATGAAACGCCAAAATTCATGTGGGATTTGTTTGGGTAAGTTAGTAAATTAACTTCTTGGGGCCATAACGTTTTCATATGATCTTCATTTTAGGTGTGTGATAGACCGTTGGAAAGGTATTTTCAAGAAAATCTGACTCTGTTTATAGTTTGATTGTTATGAGCCCCAAAAAACATTGTTTAGGGCCTCAAAACAACCCTGGAAGTACAACAAGATGTGATGATATGAAAAAATACAAAATAATCCAATTGGATTAGGTGGGAGGGCACCATTATCCACGTGGAATATGTGTAGGGATTCAAACAACCCTGGAAGTGTAGAGACCACAATTACAAAGAAGTACAGAAGAATGTGTTGCACTAAAAACTGACAAGAGGAGCTAGTTGGAATAGGTGGGTGGCCACAAATATCCATCTAGATAAATCCTCCCCCTTAGGAAGAAATGGTCCCCATTGAAATGAGTTCCTATGGAAGAGGGGAAAACATTTTTTGAATCTGAAGCTTGGTGAGTTACGTTCCTTGCTGGAGAATTTTTTATTCTTGGCTTGTGTAAGACTATCAAAAACTTGTTGTTGGAGGGGTTGAATATGTTCCACCAACTTGTTGTCCCTAGGTTTGATGGGAAATTGTGTAGGCACCATTGTAGGTGAATAAAAATATCTTCTTTCTCTTCGACAATTTTTTTTTCTGGATATAAGGTGTTGAGGTTGCACTAGTTATAGTGGTCTTTTGTCCATACTTTGAACAAACTGTGAAGAGGATGAATTTGGTAGTATGAGAGATTACCTTGCGGCACTTTTTTGGTGGAGCAGTGGTAGGAAATACCTCTGGTATCCTGTGGATCTAACCTCCCAGAGTAATAAGGACACTATTGTGTCTAGACGTATAGACAACATGATGTTTCAACATATATGGTTGGCCCAAAAAAACATCACAAACATAAATAGGGGAAACATCACACACTACCTCATCCTTGAAGGGATGGATGCCATAGGACATGTGACACTGCTCGATGACATGAAGATCTCATCCTTCGTGAAGCCACCCAATGTTGTATGGTTGTGGGTGTGGTGTTGTCGAAAAACCAAATTGTTTGACAACCTTAGCTAAGTTGAGTTTATTCTGGCTGCCATTATCAACAATAAAATGCAATGGGGTCCCCTTCACCCACATATGTGAATGGAAGAAGTGCTCCCCCTCTTTAGGAACTACTGGATCTTCTAGATGAATTTTTGTGGTTGTGACAGTAGAAGTGGGGTCTGCAATGATGATCTTTCTGCTTTCAATATTTTTTGGATCAGATTATGAATCAGGGTTCGGCTCGGTGTCTTTGACCTCGGCCACTAATGACCATTTTGAGCGACATTCATCAGTGTTGTGCCAGGGGATTTTTTGGAAGTCAAATCACTTCCCAGTGTCATTATTCATATTTACTTTACCCTTTTGTCATGTGTCTTGGAATGGTTTTCTAGAGGCTATTGGTTAGAGTCATCTTTATCATGCTTTGGTTGTTGTATATTTGCAGACCCAAATTCCCATTTCTTCTGGTGCCTAATTCTTTTCTCAATTTTGACAACATATCGATAGTAAGCTCCCAATGTTGATATTTTTAGGAAATACATTTTGTTTTGGATGTACCTATGCAGAGCCACAAAGTATTTCAAAACCATATGTCGCTTGGATTCTTTGATACCTAGCTTGGTGAGAAAGGTATGGAAAGTATTTGTGAGCTCCAACACTGTTTGTCTCTTCTCTTGACGAAATGTGGTCCATATCATGTACTAGTATTCATAGTTATCAATAGAATAGTATATTGTTCTTTGACCGTATCCACAAAAAAATCCCAAGTGGGCCTGGCCCCATATATTCTATATTCTTCTTTGGAACTTTTCTCTAGCAATTTTCGCACCAATGTTTAACATGGGGGAGAGCCTTGATGAGTGCGAAGGTGATCGTTTCTCTGTCAGAAATTTTTTGAATAGAGAAATAACCTTCTAATAGATTTAAACATTTTTCTAGGGAATCCGCATCTATCTAACCTTAAAATATGGGAATATCAAAATTAACTTGTACCTTGAAGGGAGAGGTTCCTCCAAAATGGTCGCTTGATGAAGATGCGCCTATTGCTATCGACAGGCATTGAAGGATGTGTGAAAAATTCTCCATCATTTCATCCCTCTGTTGCATGAGATCTTTCTTAAGAAACACATTAATAAAATATTTTTATCTGTCATTTTTCTTTTCTGTTGCTATTGAGGGTTTCTTGGGTGTGTGAGAGTGATTGTCCTCAAGAGAGATAAGATTGAGACCCAACTAGATATAGTTGGACCTTGTTGGGGACATGCATGGGGAAAAAAATGATCAAGAGTAGCCTGCTATGATACCACTGATCCAGAGTATTTTCAGAATGAAATTAAAGAAGAGTAATTATAATGAAGTACTCATGGAAATTTCTAGAAATAGAGAAATACAACACTACTTGATTTCTATAAATGAAATAATTGTAAAGAGACTGTAAAAATATAGAGTGCAAGACTCACTAGAATGGTGGAAGCTTTATCTATGAGAAGATATGTAACAAATATGCTCATTTTCCAGAAGATGATGACAATGAGGCTCTGAAATCCCTTTTATGATAAACATGAATGACCAAACCCTAGACATCCAAACACCTAACCCTAGGAGATGAAACACCAAAAGTCATGTGGGCCTTGTTTGGGTAAGTTAGTACATTAACTTCCTGGGGTCATAAATTTTGCATACGATCTCCGTTTTAGGCACGTGATAGCCCGTTGGAAAGGTATTTTCAAGAAATACATATTACGCCATCAAACTATAAATCAGTCTACATTTTAACTATGGAAAGGAGAAAAAACATTGCTTAGGGCCTCAAAACATCCCTTGAAGTATAACAAGATGTGATAACATGAAAACATAAGAAATAAATCAGCTGGATTAGATGGGAGGCCACCAGTATCCACCTGGAAGATGTGTAGGGATTCAGACAACCCAGAAGTGTAGAACCCAAAATTACAAATAAGTACAAATGAACATGTTGCACTAAAAAGTGATAAGAGGAGCTAGTTGGAACAGGTGGGTGGCCATCCACTTGGATCATATTTCTTGTGTGCATTTAAAGGAAACCACACAGGCCTAGCTATGCTTTACACATAGATATTTGATGGCTTATAGATCCATATTGGGGATACTTAGATTCATATTATAGAAGACTTCATTGGAGAGGCTTGTGCTCTTCTTGTTTGTGGGGAAAGGTGGTTTAAGAAAGGCAAGGTGCCTCCATACTTATGCAATAAATTATTGGTTCATGAGCACCAAGACCCTGACTGGAGACAAGGAATCCTTGCGTCATGGACAAAGGAAGATTGGAAGGGAAAACTAGTAGTCATGAAAATGTATATAACAAGTGAGGTTTGATTCAACATAGTACATTATTATCACCTTCCTTTCCTTATGCATCCAAGTGGATATAAAGATGTAAATTTACCCTATTACCTACTTAAAATCCTAACCAAAATGGCCATGAGGGTTCAAATCCACCCTAAATATACTCACAAGAGCCTTTACCATCAAGACTTAATCAAATTGTTGTTATCATTCTCTTTAGATGAACTTGAAATGCCTTGGGCTTATTTATTGAAATATGTGGGATTGAAGGAGAAAGAAGAAGTACCTTATTCACAGAATGAAAGTGATGCAATTAAGGATAATACATAGGTAAGGGTATATCTAGATCATGGGAGATAGATGAAGCTTGCCCAATTTACATTAAATAAGGGGAAAGGCCCCAAAACAAGGAACATTTCCTCGAAAGCAAAGAAGACAAAGAACCCCATGAAGGAGGAGTCCCCTCACATGAAAATAAGGTCTTTTATGGGTAAAGGGAAGGGGATAAAAAGTCAGAAAGCTTCCCACATGAATCCACCTACATTGGAAACACCATAGAGGTCTCTGTCATCCTACCATTCATAGGAAGAGTAGAGAACCCCCATCAAACAACAACCTAAAAAACTTGTGACTATAATTAGGGGGAAACTTGGATCTAGATCAAGCAACAATGAAGTGGTTAAGGGAAAGGATGTTCTTACATAATCCCTACCTAAAACATTCCCTAAAACGATACAAGACCAAAATATAAAGGGAAAAAAAAACATTAAAACACCAAGCAAGACAAACAGGAAAACTAGAATTACAAAGAAATTGAGACTAAACTCCAAGTGTCTTTTTAAGCCATCATTAAAAGACCCCCAACCAATTGTGATCGAAGATGACGACAACCTTGAATTTTCCAACATGGAAGAAATGGAAGTCAATGTTTTAAAGGTTATAACAATGAAAAAGGAGAAATCAAAGTCTAATGATGGTGAGAATGAAAAAACACCATTTGTAACTATGAAAAAAGAGTATCCTACAGACTCCAGTCAACAAAAGGAAGCATAATATTATGGAATTGATCTTGAGCAAGACTTTATTGGCAGATCACCACATGCAGGGGATCCTCACCATAGTTCACAAGACATTAAACCAGAGATTAAAACTGATACTTTGGGAGTACATGAGTCCATTAAAGGGACACAAGGAAAGTAACACGAGGTAATACACATATATAATATGAGAAAAAGTAGAATAACATTGGCTGACCACAACAAGTCTATCACAAAGTAAGACAAGAATAAAATGCAGGTTGAGGTCAAAACAAAGAGGGTCGATGACAACCAACAAGTGAAAGAACTAAAGATTCAAGTCCATACCTTGCAACACCACAACTAGGAATTGGAAAAACGTTACTCTAGACTACAGAAGAAGTATCAAAGACTCCAGAAAAAACACCAGAAGACTTGTTGCTTTCTAAAGGAGATAATTTGAAGAAGAACATTGCTATGAATGGGTATCTAAAGAGAATGCTTGTATATCAATTTTTCTCCTAGTGGGCCTCCAAAAATGCACATCGATACAAGTGCTTGGTTCATAACCTAGTTCTATCAGTCCTAGTCAGCCTTTTCAGATCTCAGTTCACTTCAACATATGCATCAATTTATTTTTATCACTAGTAGTAGTTTTAGTTGTTTAGGTCCAAGGATTTTTTAAATTAAGGAATAATAAGTGGTCATATGTGTTTGATATGAACCACTTCCTTTTTGTTAATTCAAGTTTGAATTATGATTTACTATACTCCAAAAATATTTACTTAAGTCAATAAGTTGTTCTCCAACTGATAGTGTAGAGTTAAGCTTCAGTTTCAGATGGGTGAGAGCCTCTACAACTTTGATAAATATGCAGTTTTTTTATGAATGGAGGGTTCATTTTTTTGGGAAGGAAATAAATATATCAACTGGTGGAACCTATTCTATGATTGGATTGAGATATCTACCTAGTGAATATTCTCTTGATGACAATGTGCTTTATGTTGAAATCTCTATGTATTTTTTCTCTTACCTTGAATGCAGTTTTTTATGTGTGCCGAGTACATTTCATTTTCCTTCCATATATTGTATAAATCATATTTTACTCATATGCAACCTAAAAAACAACTAATTCTTTAGTAAAGGATTTGTTTCATTTCAACCTATGGGAGTAATTGTTTTTGGATATTTGTTTATGCCTCAAAATATTATTTTAAGACTTCGACTTCTTACAATAATTAATTCATTGAGTTGTTTTTTGTTCTTCTTTTGTTTATCCCTATAGTTTATGACTTGTCTATCATTTGTGTGCCACAAGCCAAGGAGGACTTACAAGCATATCACCTTTCCAACCCAACCATGTTTTTGTCTTGGTAAACCAACCCTCCAACTGACCAAAAAATTGAGCTTGTTAAAAGAAAACCATTCCAAACTTGAGGTGGCCTAGCTCTATCCTTTAGTAGCCAGGTGAAAACTTTAGGAACAACACTAAAAATGAGTTCTTTTGATAAATCCTCAAATGGAATTTATGATCCAGGTGACACACATGGGGTTGTGGAATCGATACAAGATCTCATTTGAGTAGGACTTACCAAATGTTCTATTATAGAAATGAACTAAGAATTCTCTTCCTCTCCTTCTAAGTATGATGTTTATATGATATGAACGATTGAGTAGGGTTCTCTTCCCTTAGTATCAATGTGTGACTCTCCCTTCTTAGCCCCATTCTTCCACCTCTTCTATTTTCTTCCACTACACAATACTCCAAACTCATCTTCTTCTGATACAAATTCTTTGGTTCTCGACATCTTTAGTCCCTCCCTTCCTTCATTTCTTCCTTCATTATTTCCTACCTTCAGAAAATCCTCTTGTCATCCCCTGGTTCCCCTATGTGCAAAAAGTCCCTTATCAATCAGAATCCATTATCATTAGACACTTGTCACACAAAAACATATTTATCCATGTACCCAACTATTTCATGAACCTTCCATGTTGACCTTTGAAGAAATCCCTCTCTCCAACATTGTATGACTTGGTACAATACACTACAAATTATGTAATATAACCTCCCAATATACTATCCAATGAGAAATAAATTGCATGAGAATTCTTATTTCTTATAGAATTCAACTTCGCTACCAACTTACGAGTCCATTTCCTTGGCATTATAGTTCAATACTTTCTACTATTATCCACTAATATTTCTAACCACTCAGTCAAAATAATTGGAAATTCCCCAAAGAAAATATCATGCAACTCTGTGTACACATACCTTCGCATACATTTCTCGTCGTTCATCTGAGGGTTTATATTCTCTCTTTGAGAAAATTTTCATGCCTTCCCTTCTAGCCATTATGAGATCTATTTTTTATTCGGCCTCCAAAACATTCCCTCAATCACATATTCTGGGTCCCGACAACATAACCATTTGTTGGTGCATGATTATAAGACCCTAGGTTCAAGTTATATGAACCAACAAAACCCTTCAGACACTGACCCTTTAATAATCACCTGCATGCAAGTGAAGTCTCACTCGAGACATCTATTGGGGTTGTAGGAACTGATTTTCTATAGTAGTGAGGGAATGGGAGGTGATCATCTTAATCATTCTTACTTATTTGTTATTCGTGAATTATCATGTGTTTGTTATTCCTTGATTAGTTAATGAATTTAGTTATACAGTACAATTATATTGCATATTTCAACATAAACCATTTATTGTAACATTCATAACTATTGTGTAGTGATCATATAGTAGACAAATCTAGTCTAACATGTAGAAAGATAATATTCATGATCAATCACATAAAATACAAGTATATATAGTAATTAACATGGTTCACCCAACTTTGGGCTACATCCACAATGGTTGTATTCTTTATTATTCTTTCTGTTATCATCTTAGGCTTGCACACTATGCTTACAACAAATATATCAAGATATATTTCTCTCCATCTTTCCTAGCCAATATGTAGTGCAAGCCTCTCTCTGCAGCATCTCCCTAACACTCAAACATAGACCCTTTCATTCTTAGTCTATCCTCTCACTCTCCTCACGAACCGAGTTGAATATATAGAACTTAACAACACTATATTCCCAACCCATTACATATTTATACATGGACTCTATGGCTCAAAACCCTACCTTGTTTATCATAAAAACCCAATTACAACTCATTATGACATATGATAACTCATGTTGACTCATTGTCTAGCCTTGATTTCCTTTTGTTTACGTATGCATACTACTTTTTCACTCCTAACTATTGTTCTTCCTACTTTTGCGTGTCTTTCTTCTTTTGACATGCAAAATTGTTATCCTTCCTTTTCACCCGCTTTATATTCCTATTGTATTCTCTACTTTATTCTCCTATTTTATTCTCTATTTTATTCTCTGCTAAGTATGTTCTTACTACGTATTTCACTCCTTAATCTTCCTGTACTTCGCACTCCCGGGCCTAAATGTTCCTTTACTAAGAATTTTATTCCTCTCTTGTCTTATTTCTTCTTTTGTTGCACATATCCTTCGTACTTATGATTTTCATGAAAATTGAATGCAAAATGTATGTCCAAAAATGATGTTGCAACAAATATTCTTTTATTGCGACTTCTTTAGTAATCCAGAACATTCCTTTGTGACATGCTCAGGACTGTAGAAATATGCACAAAGAATGTGTGGTATGCTGAAAAAACTTGATACATGAACAATATCTCCACAATTGAAACAAGTAGGGGGTATTCCTCCATCTCCTCCATATCCTAGTCCACGAATAGTCCCATATCCTCCTTTAGGACCTCCTTGGTATATGTGTCTTTCAACACCACTACAATAAACACCTTTCTATTCTTCTTGTACTCAGGATGCATCATGGGTATTGTCTCACATAACCTAGACTGACTAGAAGATATTGACATCATGTCCCATAAACTTACATAAATCATATAATGGAGTATGGTATTTCTTTTGATACTTCTCCAAAGTTGGGAAGTGGGGTGGTAAATGACCCCACTATCTATAGATCTCACACTACTCCTTTTAATGTTGGGTTGTTATATTCTTTGCAGTGAAAGTATAGCCGAGGTGAATCAATTGATGGTCGAAGTTGAGGTGGATTGACATTACGTTGAGGGTTGAGGTATATCAACATCAAGTCGAATATATAGGTTAGTTTACCAGGTAAAGTCGATGTTGAAGGTCGAGTTAGTTTGACATGGTAAAGGAATCGACAACAAGTCAAAGAGATAAACCCAAAAGAGGTCGATAGGTGGCCATGTGGCAACCAACTAAAGACCGAATGAAGGTTGAATGGTAGTAGACTTGTAATCCAACTTGGAGTCGACTATAACAGAATATCAAGATTCATGTGATTTGTATCCAATGATCTGCATGGATATATAACTGTTTTTGGGTGCCAATTATTTAAGGTTTTTCCTATTGTAAGGCCTATAAATAGGCTTTTTGTAAGGCCATAAAGGATAACAATCAATGAATTGTAAGCTAGTCAGTCTTTAGAGAAATATTTAGATGCAGGTTACTGGCCATGCATATGTAATTCAGATTGGCTATAGGGTTGTTCTTACACATGAATGAGGGTATGATGTTGATTTTTTCTTAGGTGTGGAACAAGGTTAGACATGTAACCTTTTATTCAGATTGAATAAGATAAAAAGAGAGCAGAAAACTCAAGGAATGTTGGTTTTCGCGGTTTGGGTTTTTAGGGTAAAATCTCTTTGTACTTTGTGGTTGCTTTGTCATTTATGTTCTTGATTAAATTATTCTTCTCTTCTGCTAGGTTTAGAGTGTAAATGTATCTCATTTCTTGACAAGTTGTATCAGAGCAAAGTTCATATCTGACAAGTGGTATCAGAGCTAAGTTATGCTTTGATGTGTGTATCATATCTGGATTTACCAATATTGAATCTGAAAGTTAAACCCTAGGTATAGTAAGAGTTGTAAGTAATAAATTGTGTTAAAGATCATGGTAAAGAATGGAAAGCAGTTCAAGAATAGTGATTAAAAATTCAATGGCCAAAATTTTGAGCTTTGGAAGCTTAAAATGTAAGATTTTTTTGTAGATCGAGAATAATGGACAACAGTTTGTGTAGGTACCCAGCTTATAGGCATGTCAAAGAAGAATGAGAGAAACTCAAAAGAAGAGAAAGAAGTACGATTCATATTTTTCTTACATATTCGGTAATGCTAAATGTTTAAGGTGAAGATTCAGCCAAGAAGTTGTGGGACAAGCTGAGAATATTATAGCAGTCGAAATCTCTGGTAAACAATTTATTTCTCAGAAAGAAATTGTATCTTCTAAGAATGAGTGATGGATTTTTTGTGGATAGGCATTTAAATGTGTTCAATATGATTTTAATCTAGTTATCGAATGTGGATATTAAAAAATCTGAGGAGGAGAAGTGTATAATCCTATTATGTTCTTTTCAAGACTCCCAGGATAGCTTAATCATGGCTATAGGGTGTAATATAACCACACTAACACTAGAAGACGTGGTTTTTTCTCTGTTGTCATAAGAAATGAGAAGAAAGAACATGTAAGGATCAACCAAATATTATTTAGTGGTTAGGGTTTGACCGATTGAAAGAGATAAAGGAAAATTATTTGGTAGAAATTCTAAGTCAAAGGGTAGATATAAATCCCTGGTTTAGTCGATGATGGAAATGTGGTAAATATGGGAATTATCAAAAGGATTTTAATTCGATGATGATGGAAGTCAGTACATGATTTTACAAGAAGTAGTCAAATAAGAGAAAGAAGACCTCGGATAAGGGAAGTGATGTGTACCTAGCGTCAACTAGTACACAGTTGGATCAAGGTGTTTGGTTGATAGACTCAGGAGCATCCTATTATATGACACCATATAGAGAATGGTTCTACAAGTATGAACAATATGATGGAGGTGATGTGTTCTTAGGGGATGACTCAACAACCAAAATTGTAAGAAGAGAAAGAGTTTGAATGATATTGTAGGATGGGAGGAAAATAACCCTTCCAAGTGTGCTACACATTCTAGGTTTGGAAAGAAACCTGATATATGTTAGTAAGATGAGTGATGTTGGAGTGAACACTCTATTTCAGAAGGATTCATGCAATATGGTCAAAGGTGCGATGGTCTTAATGGAAGGATCTTGGATTGGAACCCTATACAATATTTTATGTAATTTTGACTCGACTGGATGCACCAATATCATTGCTCCTGAAGTTGACTCAAATTAGACTCAACTCAACTCAAATAGGGCTGACTCGGTCCAAACCAACTCAACAAGACATGATAAAATCGACTCGACCATGTTATGGAATGAGAGGATGGCACACATTGGAGAAAACAGACTTCTATATATGCACAGTAAAGGTATGGTCGAAGGTTTTCCTGATTGTGGTTTATAAGTTGACTTTTGTGAAAATTGCATATATGGAAAATAAGGTCAGGTGAGTTTCCCATCTAGTGCGACAAGGGAAAATGGGAATATAGAATTGGTGCATAGTTATTTGTTTGGACTAGTTACAGTGCCATCAATTGGTGGATCCATGTATTATGTCATTTTCATAGATGAATTTTATAGGAAGAAATGGATATATTTCATGAGGAATAAATGAAAGCTTTTAAAGAAATTTAGAGAGTTTAAAGATCTTGTAGAAAACCAAAGAGATAAGAAGATTAAGGTGCTGAGAAATGACAATGGTAGTGAATTCCATGGAAAATAATTTCATCAGTTATGGAAGTAGTGTTTAATAGCACACCATATAGCCCACAACAAAATCAATTTTCTGAGAGAATGAACAAAGTGTTGATGGATAAGGAAAGGAGCATGCTCAGTGGTGCTAGACTCGCACAAGAATTCTGGGTGGAGGCAGTTGATAGTGCAAGATATCTGGTGAATATGTCTCCTTCCTCGATTTTAGTCGACACAACTCCACATGAGGTATGGTAGGATAAGAATCCTTCAACTTCACATCTCAAAGTATTTAGCTATGATGCATTTGTGCATTTTCCCAAGGAAAAGATGAGCAATATGGACAAGAAGGAAGTCAAATGTATTTTCATTGGATACAAAGAGGGAATGAATGGATATAATCTTTGGGATCCTGCATCAAGGAAAAAAGTGTACAATAGAGATTTGGTCTTCAGATAATTCATAGGTAAGTCCAACCATGAGGAAATTATTCAAATTGAGAATAATCTTAAGATGGTGTGATTTGAAGTGAGGAACGAAGAATATTATTCATACGAGTTGATTGAATCAGAGGAAAATGCAAAACAAAACACTCCATTGGTAAGGAGGTCAGAAAGAGTAAGAAAACTAGTCTAAAGGTATAGTTCGCTCAACCTTCATTTCCCATTCCTGTTAACTGATATCCATGATGACCCCAAGTCAGTCAGTGAGGTAGTAGAAATGGTAGAGGGTAAACTATGGAAGGATTCCATGGTAGAAGAGATGGAATCCTTCCACAAGAATGAGACATGGGATTTAGTCAAGTTACCTAGTGGAAGAAATCCCTTATATAGAAAATTGATATTCAATAAGAAGATGAATGTCGTAGGACAAGTCGTGAAGTTCAAAGATCGACTGGTAGTGAAAGGATATTCCCAAGTCGAGGAATTCGAATTTGGTGAGATTTTTCCCTTTTTGAAAAATTAACTTCCATTAGAGTATTAATGTCTCTAGATGCAACATTGGATATGAAAATAGAACAGATAGATGTAAATAGGATGTTCCTAAATGGGAACCTGGAAGAAGAAATCTACATGAAACAACTTGAAGGATTTGTAGTAAAGGGAAAGAAAGAGTTGGTGTGAAAACTAAAAAGATCCCTTTATGGTCTAAATAAATCACCAAGGATGTGGTACCGAAAGTTTGACACATACATCCTTAGTTTGGTATTTGTGAGAAGTAGATTTGATCGCTACATATATTCCAAGGAAGAGAGTAGGTGTTTCATATATGTAGCTTTGTATATTGATGAAATGTTGTTGATTGGAAACAACATGGATGCAATAAAGGAGGTGAAGAAACAACTATCCTCCATGTTGGACATGAAGGATATCAGTGCAGCTAACTTCATTCTAGGAATGGAGATTAAGAGAGATGGAGACTCTAGAATTCTCGGGTTGAATCAAATGAAGTATATTTAAACAATTCTTAAATGTTTCAACATGCAGGATTACAAACTAGTGAAGGTGTCAATTCCTATGGGAGTAAGGCTAACTGCTGAAAAAATGTCGCAAGATATAGAAAGAAATATAGGACATGGCACGTATTCCCTATGAAAGTGTTGTTGGTAGTCTAATGTGTGCGATGGTTTGTACTTAACTAGACATTTCCCATGTAGTGGGAGTGTTGAGAAGGTACATGTTGACACTTGGAAAGGAGAATTGGAGAGTTTTCAAGAGACTATTCAAGTATTTGTGTGGCACAAAGGACTATTCTATATGCTACCATGGAATACCTAGAGGTGACAGTGGTAAATTAAATATACATGGATTTTTTTACGTCGATTGAGTTGGAGATCTGGATTGACAAAGGTCGACCAAAAAATATGTATTCAATATGTTTGATAGAGCAATAAGCTAGATGAGTAAGCGACAGGAGGTCGTATCCTTATCAACAACATAAGTTGAATACATCGAAGCCACTGATAGAAGAAAATAAGTCGTTTGGTTGCAAATGTTGTGTTCAAGAATCGAGTTTGAGAAGAGAGTTATGAAGGTAAGTTGTAATAGTCAAAGAACAATATTTCTGGCAAATAACCCTTCTTATCATCCAAAGACTAAGAAAATTGATGTACAATACCATTTTGTAAGAGATATGGTGGAAAGTAACAAGGTGCTACTGGAGAAAGTAGACACGTTGGAAAACATAGCAGACTCATTGACCAAGTCTATGGGTTTTGTGAACTTCTCTTGGTGCAGAGATGAAATGGGCATTATTGCACTGGGTCTGTGAATGAAAGTTCAACAATATCCTAGTTTCAACAAACAAGACAACAAGTGGGAGAATGTTGGGTTGGCATATTATTTGCAATGAAATCCCAATCAAGGTGAATCGACTGATGGTCAAAGTCGAGGTGGATCGACATCAAGATGAGGATCAAGGTAGATCGACAATGAGTCGAAGGTTGAGGTTAGTCGATTGGGTAAATTCAAAGTCAAAGGTATAGGTGGTTCGACATGGTAAAGGAATCAAAAACAAGTTGAAGAGGTAAACCAACAAGAGGTCGATAGGTGGGCATGTGGAGATCGATTGAATACTGAATGAAGGTTGGTTGGTAGTCAACTGGTAATATGACTTGGATTCAACTGTAACATAATCCCAATATTCACAGGATTTGTAGCCAATGATTTGCATGGATCTGTAACCATTTTTGGGTGCCAAGTACTTAGGGTTTTTCATGTTTTAAATCCTATAAATATGCATGTTGTAAGGCTGTAAAGGATAATAATCAATTAATCGTAAGATAGACAATCTTTAGAGAAATATTTAGATGTAGGTTACTAGTCATTTAGATGTAAGCCAGATTGGCTAAAGGGTTGTTCTTGTGTAGGCAAGAGGGTATGATGTCAAATATGTCTTAGGTGTAGGGTATGATGTCAAATGTGTCTTAGGTGTGGACCAAGGTTTTACATGTAACCATTTATTTAGATTGAATAAGACAACAAGAGAGCATAACACTCAAGGAATGTTGGTTTTCTTGGTTTGGGTTCCCAGGGTAAAATATCTATGTACTTTTTGATTGATTTGTTATTTACGTTCTTCATTAAATTATTTTTCCCTTCTGATAGGTTTACAGTGGAAGTGTATCTCATTTATTGACACTTGAGGCATAGTTGGAAATGGACTCGACACTCCTATCACCACATATTTTCCATGTACAGGGAACTCGTCCATGCAATTCCCTTCATATCCACATGTAGTACACCATACATTACTGCACATTAATTTTTTCTTCACCATGTCCTACAGTTGCATCATCATATTTTCCAATTGTGACCACACCTGTGTCAATCCCTTTGATATCTCTTCCCCTCCTATTCTATCCTCCAAATGCATGGAAATTTCTAATACCTTTTCATGATTCATAACCTTCTTCTCGGTGAGTGGGACTCAGATATGGGGCAATAACCTCGCAATAAACCACTTGTTGAAAATAATAATCCTGAGTGGATTTAAACCTTGTTATGCACTCATACCATGTTGATATTTTACCACTCTACTCAACACCCGACAATTATCTCCAATTAAAATCACTTTATCTACTAAAAGTGCAATTGATTCATCAACTAAACATGCAGTGGAAGCATGAACAACGAAACCAAATCAAGCACATAAAAACACCAAGATTGTTGGATAAACCCATGGAAAATATCCAGAGGGAAAACCAGTCCAATGATGATTTTATTAAGGTCAAATTAGGGCTCCCGTAATCAAGAAAATGTGATGTAGGAGCATCGCTCCACCTCATCAAGCACTAGTAAGATAACACATCATCTCACTTGGAGGAACAAATTCCAAGGAAAGAGAGGTACCAATCCTCTCATTTCGTGCCTAAATTTAAATTTTTAAATGCATAAATAAATGTATTAAATGTTTTAAGGCTCAAGTAAATTTCATGTTTAAATTGTAAAGGTCTACTTTCTTAAGTTTCGAGTCATGTCGAAAATTGGGAAATTTTGTACCAAGGTCGAATCAAGTGGGTAGGATAAATGTAGTGTCAAAATATATTATGGGTCATCATTTCCTAATAATGAAGTTAGAAAAGTGAAAAATCATGGCACTCTATATCATTTGTACCATTGCACACTTCAAAGAAGTACCCGTTGTGCAAGTTCACTGTGAAAATCTTTAACTTTCCTTAAAACATCTTGTCGCTATGGATTTTTCGTCCCTTTTCATAATTTCATTCCTTATCCATTCAAGCATAAATATTGGTCACCCTTCATGTTTCTCCATTGTTGGTTGTGGAGCCTGATTATCTTCCTGATTCAGAGGTACTTGCTTTTAGCCATGTTTATACCCCATGAAGTAATTACACCCGAGAAGTATGTACACTCTTCCACGCGGGGGAGTGCAGAGGGGGGGTACCCCTTCTGCGGGGTCCGAGGGGTCTATCCCCTCGGCTGGGGGGTTTGCAGGCAAGCAGGCCCCCAGCGGGGGTTCGAGGGTGAATCCCCCGAAGGAAAAATTTTCTTGTAAATGTATATTGTAATTTCATTGTAAATTTGGACCGTTCATTATAAGGTCATTGATCTAACGGTAGATATTATGTTAGGGTTTTTTTCCCTAGAAGGAAACCCTCTTTTATGAGGGAAATGTATTGCAACTATAGTTGATGGTGAATAATGTATTCTGAGAGAGGAGACTGTGAGAGAAGGAAGAGGAAGTTACAATGGGTTTTGTTGTAGGTTGTATCCCTTCATTTGCTAGATAATAATAAAGGAAGGACCTGGCAATTTCTCTGGTGGATGTAGCCCACACTGGGTGAACCATGCAAATCTGTGTCTCTCTTGTATTGTGTATCTTCTGTGTTTTGTTTTCTGCATTTGTTTTATTTTATTGCTCTGCGGTCCTGTTTTTCTAACTTCCATCACCTTCAAGACTTGTGCATTGTTCATAGCTCTTTCAGTAAGATTTGAATCCATTTGCTATGTAAATATGCTATGCTCCTAGTTGCTACGTAAATTTGCTACTCTATTTTTTCTATGCATCCTACATTGTTTTAAGTCATTATTCAAGAGATTTCCTTGGAACCCATTTCAAATTAGCTTCTGGAATGAGTTTTTTTTTCACCGAGTCAGCCTTCTTTCTTATGAGATAAATTCTTATTACCTACTCCTACGCCAAGTTTTACGTTGTTGTTTGTCACCTGCATTGAGTCGAATTTTTTCATTGTTGTTTACTGGTGTGCTGATTTTTCTGCTACACTAAATTTTTCTGTTGTTGTTTAGTGTTGTGTCGAGTTTTCCGCTGCACCAAATTTTCTTCCAGTGATTTGTTTTCTGCCCAAATTTTCCTGTTGCTACCTTTTTTTGTGCACCATGCAAAATTTATTATTCTTATTTGTTGCACAGAGAGGCTATTACAATCTATTGTTGCACACCTGAAATTGACATATATCAACATCATGAAAACTCCTCGAAGTAAAATAAAAAATGCAAGGAGCGGGAAAGACGTGAGGTTTGAACCACAAGATTTAAAGTTAGTAAATATAGAACCGATGATCAAAGTGTCTTTTTAACAAGTTGGATGCATAATATTCTGTGAAATATTCAAGGGCATAATGCACAGCTAACCAAGAAGTTCACCCTTAACTTTACTGGTGTTAGTGAAACTATTACAGGGATCACTTTTTAAGTGTCATAGGAAACCATATCAACTGTGATGGAGATCCCTATGCAGGGAGATAAATGGTTTAAAGGTATGCCATTATATACTTCATGTTATGTTGATTTCATCAAACCTGAATATAGAAATCGAAAAATTGGAGCCAACATTCCCAGTGAGTATCTTTTGGAACCTTTTTAGAAACTTCTGAAGATAATCCAGAAGCACTTTACCTGTGAGGGAAGATTCAACAAGGTGCATCAATACCACATCAGGATTTTGATACATTTCATAGGGATAAGTCCTTTAAAATTATTGTTTTTCCTATGTAGAAGCCTAGGAAAGATGGAAGACAGTGTCCAGGACAATGTTGACGAGCCAGAGAACAACCTATTCCATTTTTCCTTAATTAATATGTTAGTGGTTAAGGAGCTCAAAAATTTAAATAGCGACTATAATTCCTAATTGATTTCAACAAACATTCCTAGAGACCCTAAAGGATATATTCCTTTATACGCTTAGAAATCAACACTTCAAAGTTTATAGGTAAGAGGAGGATGTCTTTCTGAAAGGAGAAAAGGAAAAGAAATTGAAGATTCATACCTCAGTCATCCAACATCCAAGAAAATAAGAAAACTCATATTCACTGATGAAACTGATGAGACACAATCTCCCAGTGAACTGCGCACCAGGTCCTCTTCCAGGATATTTCCCATACCCACAATTCAACCAGATTTTCTTGAATGTGAAACCCATTATATTGATGAAAAGCAAGTGGAGACAGGTGAAGAAGATTTAGATATCAAGGAGGTCAAACAATAATTAAAGAAATCTCAACGTATTATATTCCAATTCTATCAGAAAAACAAAGAATTGAGGATAAAGCTAACAAAAAGAATTCTTGAAACAAAAGCATCACAGAGTAAAGCAGGTTAGATATCTCCTACCTCACCAACAGGAGGAGAAAAAAATATAAAGTGGTTGAAAAAGAAGATGAGAGAATCTCAATATGAGATCATTAAAATCAGGGAGTAAAAATAATATAAGAGGAAGGAATCATGGAACATTTCAAGAAATGCAGAACAACTATTGATGATGCATGTGAAACTCTCTCTGATGCTTGATCAAAATTGAAAAGGAATGCGGCTTTGTTGAGACAGGTGAGGAGTTTAAAGAGACAAAATTTGTCATTAAGAAGGGAAAACTGGGCCTTACAACTACAAGTGAGTTTGGACAAGGAAGCTACGGACAAACTGAATGATCCCATCCTTTGCTGTGAATTGGATTTGCGCATGAGACCTCAGCATGAATATTCATCGCATGAAATCGTTGCGCATATTTCACAGTCATCATTTACGCAACATAAAAAAGAATTTATGCATAGAGGTGACATTGTTGTCCAACGATACACACGATAATTCATCACAACCATATGGTTGAAAATTCCTTAAGAATTTATTATTGTAAATAACATTTCTGATAGGTTATGATTTTCCAAATCGGCTTTCCTATTTTGGGTAAATTTTGTAGAGGTTGTTGTTCTCTTTGAAAACAACCAGATCCATAACTCTAGGAGATAATAGTTCGACTCCTAGTAGCTAAGTGTATTTTTATATTTCTATATATATGGACTATTTTGATGTAAAAAAAGGGGAGTGTAGGAAGAAGTATAGACATTTTGGTCCTCAATGTAATTTTCTAAATCTAAAGAAATACAAATGCAGAAATCATGAATTCCTTAAGAAAAAGTTTCTAAATGTGGTGATTTGAAGATTATACTCTTCTTTGTATGTATTCCTTGTGTACTTGTTTTCATCTGCACTTTTCTTCTTTTTAAATTGGTAAATTAAAAGTCTAGAATTCATCCAATGGTGCTCTATACTTAACTGATTTAAATTTTGTCTATCTTCTTAGCTAAAGTTGGAATTCATCCTTTGTGGTGCTCTGATCTTATTGTATGTTTATTTTCTTCTTTCACCCTAAATGATCAAACTAAACACTGAATTTCACCACCTTATTTAAAATTTGTTCCTTTGACAAGTTATATCTACCAAGATTGTTTTCTTTGTTTTCAGGGGTTGACTTCATAGTGCTAGAAGTACTATATATTTTCAACAGACCTTGAAAAGTTATCTCAAAATTCTAAATCTATCCATCAATTTAAAGAAACCTATCTATTAGAGATCAAGTCTCAGAGAGAGCCCTGCCTATATTGGAAAGGCTAGTTTTCAACTATATTACCCTAGATCACCGAATGAAAGAATACAATAGTTTGATGATCTAGGGTAAATTCATTTGGAAAATTATTGTATTGTTTCATTTGGTGAACTAGGGTAAATCATGCAACTAGGCATGCAAGGCAAGAGGAGAAAATTTGGACTGTGCCATCAACTTTGCAAGCCCCTTACCTTTAATCATATTTGTAGGTTTTATCTCAAGGTCATACTCCAACATCACTGCTATCTATTTTCCCCTTCTCCCTTCAAGATCAAGCTGAGTCAAAATTTCTTTTGCAAAATTGTTAGGCACATAAGCAATGACATGGGAATGCAAGATATAAGTTCTAAATTCCTTAAGGGCCTTCACCAAGGCATATGCATGTTTTTCCATGATGTCATAAATTAGTGGAGAGTCTCTCAATGTCCTGCTATAATAGGCTATGGGCCTTTCAAAGTTATGTTCATCACTTTGCAACAAAACACCAACAATGGTGTGTTCTAAAGAAAAATAAAACAAGATAAAATATTTTGCAAAATTAGGGATGGCCAACACTGGAGCTTTGGTCAGTGCCACTTTAATATCTTCAAAAGACTTTCTAGATTCAATATTCCATTTTATTTCATTTCCTTTCATGAGAATATTTGTGATATACTTTATGATTTCATCCAAGTTAGGAATAAACCTTCTCAAAAAAATTACTTTTCCTAGGAAATACTATACCTCCTTATTGCTCCTAGGTGTGTCGATATTCAAGATTGATTCCACTCTGTTGGGGTATATCTTTATCCCTTCCTTTGAAATGATGTGTCAAATTAATTTTCCTTCTTGCATTCCAAAATTTGACTTTTTTGGATTCAATGAGATGCCAAAATTTCTACATTTTTGGAAAACCCTTCTTAGATGTTTGAGATGTTGATCCTCATAATCTGAAAATACAGTGATATCATCTAAGTAAATAACAATAAAGTTATATTTTTCATTGGAAAAGGATATGTCCATGGCTCTTTGGAAATTTTCTCTTGCATTCATAATCCCAAAAGGCATTTTCGCATACATGAAAGTTCCCCAAGGTGTTGTAAAATAGTTTTCAACTATTTTACCCTAGATCACCAAATGAAGCAATACAATAGTTTTCAACCATATTTATGAAAGTTTATAATTCAATTTTTACATAAGTAAAACCTCCTCCTGGAGATACCCAAGTTCGATATGTTGATTATTTTGACAATGACTTTGCCTTCTT
>ML785750.1:0-18550 GCA_009831015.1 Picea engelmannii
ACTTCTTCCCACTGCTCAAGATATTCGTATTAATCCGCACCAATTTGATTTCTAACTCCCTTTTAATATGATTCTAGTTCACTTTTTTGCATGGTCTGACTGCGCTTCTCCCCAGGGCTCAAGAGATTCGTAATAATCCCGGGATTTTATCGGCATGGATTATATGGTGAGAGCATCGCTCTGACTGCGTTGATTCACTTTTTTTTCTAAGGTCTGAGTGTGCTTCTCCCCGCGGCTCAAGATATTCGTATTTTATAGACATGGATCATTTGGTGAGAGCATCTCTCACTGCGCTGTTATTATTGATTATTCGAAAGCAAGTTAATTGCGTTCCTTTCATCAACCCTTTAATTGGATACAAACAAAAATTGTGGATATCCACATTATCATTAAAAATATTATAATCATGGAATGTAATGTTATTTTTTATTTTTTATATAGGAACTTGGTAAATCAAATCAGTTTTTTGTTTAATTTTTTTTTAATGTATAAATGGAATTAGCATTCTGAAAAATCTTTGAAACACTCAAATGCAGCAGATTCAATCACTCAAATCTAGAGTTTCAACAATTTTTAACCAAATTTCAATAAAAAATATCCAAAAATCTGCCCTTAAAAACTTTAAAAATATCTAACTTTTAAAAACTCCTACATAAATATATATATTAAAAAAATTAAAAAATTAATAATATCGAACTTTATACTAAGCAATATTGTTATTGTATAATTTGTGAAGAAAACATAAAAATAATGGTAGCCATTGGCTTTTGGCGTTGAACATTGTTTTATGATATTAAATTAATCACTACGACCTCCATTTAATGTAATTTTTTGTTGCGAGGCATATTGAGCGATTTGTATGTCGCTTTTGATCTTTGTAGGCTACTTATTGGACAAATATTGTTTAGAGCCCTTCGTCTAGGAGACCATACATGGCCTACTAATTATACAATTAGCGTATAGCACCTCAATGTATAGTTTTTGGCCTTGAACATTTTCTTTCATAGGGAGTCTAGACGCACATCATGAATGGTCCAAAGATTGTAGTGTGACAGATGCCACATGTCTAAATATTATTTTTTAAGTGATTATGTCGAATCGACCTTGTGAATGGTGTTTAAGCCATAGATATAGCATGAATCGCCTAGCATCCTTACTTTCAGAATTGTATTGTTGGCTAGTATACCTTCGTTTGTGTCATAAAACATAAGAAAGGGTCAATATTAGGCTCATGAGTCAAATCTCTCAACAAAGGATTTATGTCATGGTTCAAAGGATTTATGTCATGGTTTAATGTATAGTGTATTTGTCAGCAAGCCTAAGAAGTATTTAAGAAGTTATATCAATTTCTTATGTCTGTGATGTTGGGTGGAGTTTCCACTTGAAATATTGGACATTTCAAAAACTCCACACATAGTTTTGATGATTTTCCAGCAAGATGATAGTTTTCAACCCTAAATGATCTCTTGGTTTGAAAGTCTCATTTTTGGTATAGAAAACTTCAAAGATAGGCTTGAATACTTGATCTCGATTGGATCATTATGTTGTTTTTTATCTATCTCCATCCTTTCAAAGTGGAAAAAATTCGAGGGATCAACTTGAAGGGCCATTTTAGTGGTATGTCCTAGTTTGGAAAATTGGGGTCAATTCGAGGGCCATTTCATGCATCAAATGACCTTTTTTGTGGTTAAAATTTTCCCATCATAGATTTCACCCCGTGACTCTTTTATACACATCGAGACCTTTCCAACACTGCAAAAATCGTGTCAATCAGAGCTCGTTTGCAAACGTTATGACTCCCTCAGGTTGACCTATTGTGTTGACCACCATGTTATGAGAGGATGCCATATCATCTCATCCCATGTTACTCATGCATATGGGGCTAGCCATGTATGTAATTGAAATAATATTCTAAAAGGTCCAAACCCTATCACAATTAAGGGTTGAGGAAGTAAAACTCCTACCCCTAGATGGCTATCGGGCTATGTTAAATACATGGCTGCTAGGAGAACGGGTTCCATTCTTTCGTATTGTATCATGTTCCATAATTGAGAGAAACATCTAAGAGTGGTATTCTTTGAGCATAACAAAGGATGAGAGATTGGGTAGCATCCATACATGCCATACATTAAAGGAAACTCCACGAAGAGTGTGACTTTATTTGTACTCGCATAATTTCCATACTAGAGAAAAGTGAGCAGACCATAATCACCTTTTAGTTGGGTTTTCTCCAGTATTGGGCTTACCAACTCATATCTTGTGTTTATTTATGGATGGTGTGATTGTATTATACAGTTATCTATTTTCTGCATTTGATCTATTCCATGCATAACTAGAAAATAAATAGCTAAATATTCTCGAGATCTAAAGGAAAAAAAAAAAATTGGTAGTAAATATTTCAGTATTTTATTAGATTTTTCATGAAAAACTTTTCCAGTAGAATATCCAACTAGAATATCCAATAGATCATATGGGTATGAGAGCATTTTTTTCAAAAGGAAGTTGCAAAAACCCTAGCCATGACAGATGAGTCTCTGCATAGTAACCCTTGAGATCCAAGAGAAGAGATATTTGAGTCGTTAGAAGTACAAGTTGTCTACATTAGTCGCGATATGAACCTCCTCATGGTGGCTCTAGCAAGCAAGCTCAGACTGATTGGAGATGATGGAGGATCAAACTCAGAGATCAGATAAAAGGGGAAATCAAGATATCTAGAAGACTCGAGAAAGGAGTGACGAAAAGAATCAAAGAAATAGAATCCAAGTTTGAGTGTTGTTAAGCCTTGATATTCTCTATTCAAGATGAAATTGAAAGTGGACATAAATCCCTACCAAGGTGAGATGGATGCATTAAAACTGAATCATTGGTTGAAACAACTAGAATTTTATTTTAGCGTTCACTATATATATATGAAGGGAAAAAGATTTCATTTGCTAGATTGAAGTTAGAGGGACATGATTTAACCTGGTGAGAAAGTCACATAGAGACATTTAGTCTAGTGGGTGATCCTCTAGTAACTAGGTGGGAGGAATTCAATACCATCATCAAGTCTAAATTCTACCCTATCAGGTATGCAGAGGAACAATGGATTGAGTGGCACTACATTAGGAAGAGGCAGGGGCAGAGTGTACATAGGTACAATGCTAAGTTCATAATGATGGTCGTGATGTTGGGTATGTCTCCCAAGTACCCAAATTTACTCCTCAAGTATCTAGGGGGTTTAAACAATCATCTACAAAAGATGGTGGTGCTCTTTTTCTTTCAAAATGTGGGTTTGTAGGTTATACTACCATCAAAATTATGAGGTCCACACAGTCGCAAACCATTGTATTTTCACTTAGTTGTTTTTCCTTCTTTCAAAATTTTCAATACTTAGTCATTTTTCAAGTGATCGAGGAGTATAATGTGCCTGAGACTCGCATGTCCTTAAGTACATATACTTGCAATCATGATACCCACAAATTTCACCCTCTACCTTCACGTCCTTTAAAATGAACCTTTTCTCTTACATTTTCATACTTATTTGTTTTCTTGAAATGCACATGTGGGATGACTGATAATCCCGTTTACCTTTTCCTTTTTTCTTCAAACCCGCAAGCCTTCCAACTTGCAATCCTTCCATCTAAAAAATGTACCTCTTAGTTCTGCGACTAAAAAAATAACCCTCTCCCATACTTAGTCAATTTTATTACTTCGGGTGTGGGGCACTTTCTCCTTTACATTTTCATCCATGTATTCTCCTAGGACTATAGACCCATAGTCCCACTTTCTACATAACACACCTTATGTTCCTTATAATGCAATTCCATAATTAATGAATGTTCATCCACTGTGACATCCCATCACCACTTTCCATCGCATTTATTTTCCCTACCACATAAACCACCACTTGGGTGAAAATAATGTCATTATTAAATCTACAAAGATCTTGTAAACCTTATAATAAATTCAAAAACATTGTCATTGAGGCCAACAATTTTGAAACAAAAACTAAAACGACTAAACCATCAGGGAAATAAGTGGTAAACTAAATAAGAACTAATATGGAAAGATTTAAATATTGACAGTAGTGCAACCTATTTGTCAAAAATAAATCAATGAAATAATGTCAAGTAAGAAAAATGAATTGTATTGCGAGAATACACTAAACACAATTAGGCATGAAGATCAAGACTTTCAGTGGTCGTGAGCATACGATTACTACAATGCTCTCCCTGCGACTGAGGAAAAGATGAACCTGATTTGGACTTTAGGCATAGCCCTTGATGGTTTTTTTCAAGAGGTAACCTATTTTGAATAAATCATGCAATGATTTGCACACAAGTTCAATTCAAAGAAGAGAACAGTCTAGCTCCAAAGACAATAAACTATCTCTTTACCTCCTTTAGTGTTTACAAGAATGTTGTGTCTCCCCACTCCCACCATGTGATTGAAAGGTGAGGAGGCTTATTAATTTCTCAAAAAACACAAAGGAGGAGGAGAAATTATTGATAAATATCAGATCGACCTAAGAAATAACACTTGATTTTCCAAGATTGAGATACATTCCTTGAAATATCTAGGGATGATTTTAATGCTGGAAATTTATTTTAAAATATAGAAACCTTGGAGAATATTACTAGTCCTGTTGATTAATTGGGTTGTTTTTCATTGATGTCAACCCTTGAAGAAAGTTTGGTAGAGAATTCCGGTAGAAAAAAAGGTTTGGGTAATGGACCCAAGTTTTCTTGATGAACAGTGGTATGATTTTTGATATATTTATAGGTAAAACTGTTCTTGATGGATAGTACATCTCATGCCATTTCCGGTGGTATGTGGAATGTCACATAAATCCTCACAGTTAGAGATTTATGGCCATGTAAAGTTGGAGAACCCTCATGAGTCATCTAGAAGCCCTAAAAGGTCAAAGTAGTCAAAGTGTTTGCAAAGAAGAAATTATTTAAATAGTAAAGTGAAGTGATGAGTGTACTATAAGTCAAAGAGGATGCAAAAGAAATTATTTAAATAATAAAGTTAATGGAGAACTTACTAATTATGGCAAGTGGTTAAGTTAAGTGGACAAGTGATTATAAGTTGGTTAACCCTAAAATAAGGAAGGTGGGTTAAGATGGTTAAAATATAACATCTTGAGGATGCTACATGAAAGTATATACAAGAGGCAAGGCTCTCTCATTTAAACACACTTGAATATCATTGAATATCTATTTTTGTGAAAGGTTATTTGGGCAAGTATTATTCGTTGAGAAAAATTGTAGCAAAAAAAGTGTGGCAAGAAAAGTGCGGTAAGAAATGTGCAACAAAAAAAGTGCAGCAAAAAAAGTGTAGAAGAAAATCGCGACAAAAAAATCGTAGAAAAAAAAGTGCAGCAGAAAAATTGCAGTAACAACATGGTTGGGGTCTATTTATGAGAGAGATGGCACATCTTTTTTGAGGTATGTTTTGTGAGCTATGGTTTATCTCTTGAGATGGTATTGGATGTTTAGTGTTGTTGCATATATCATATTTGTTGAGGGATATAGTTGGTATTTTGTTGTTGGTATTTGGCATATGGGTATTGGTATTTTGGTTGTGATGTGTTGTTGAAGTTTTTGGTTTAGCTTGATGATCCGGATTTTATGAGAAGAACGAAATGAATACAGATTATTAACAGGTTATTAACACAAAATAATAGAGATACAGTAAAACTGGTTTTCTATTCAATAACGAAATAAGTTGAAACTGTAAAATGCAGCGGAAACAAGCTTGTCGGAATGGTGGTGGCTTATCTCTAAGAAGAAATGTGACGGCAGTGCGCATTCACAAGAAGAAGGTTACAATGAGGCTCTGAATGCCTTTTTACAATAAGCGAGAATGTCAAAAACCCTAGACACCCAAATACCTAACCCTAGGAGATGAAACACCAAAATTCATGTGGGCCCTGTTTGGGTAAGCTAGTACATCAACTTCCTGGGGTCGTAACTTTTGCATACGATCTCCGTTTTAGGTGTGTGATAGCCCGTTGGAAAGGTATAATTGATGAGATTCATTTTGGGGGCTCAATCATGCCTTTGGATATAATTGAGGATCTAGATACCGAAAATCCTTCATTTAGGCCCTCAAAATGGCCCTAAAAGTAAAAACTGCTAAAAATCGTAAATTGCCAAAAATGTCAGAAAACTGTTTTGAGCCAGTTGGAAAAGGTGGGTGGATACTGATATCCATCTAGATAAATCCTCCCTCATTATGAATCAATGGTCTCCATTTCATTGAGGTCCCCCATTAGATGAGGAAATTTCTGCTGAATTTGGCCCCGGGTGAGCCACTTGACTTGGTGCAGGAGCTGCCCTTCTTTGACGACTCAATAAAGTTGGATCCTTTGTTGTCGAGTTCCCTTGATATGTCTGTCCACAATATTATCATTGGATGCCTGTTGTATGCAGTCGGGGTTGAGCTCTGTTGGTGTCAATTTTTCTGCTACTTCTGAGGTGTCCAATAATGGTGGGAAATAAGGGCGAAGGAGATCCACGTTGAACACTGGGTGCAGGCCAAGGAAAGGAGGAATGTTGAGCTCAAAATAATTATCTCCCATAGCCTTGGTGATAGTGTATGGTCCATAATGGAGTGGTTGAAGCTTCTGATGGGGTCCTGTAAGGCGTTCTTTCTGCAAGTGCAACCAAACTTTGTCGCCTACCTGAAACTTATGCGGCACCCGGTGTTGATCACGACACTGTTTGTACTTGTCATTGGACTTTTGTAGGATATCCTGAACCTGTTGGAGGATGTTCTGGATCCGCTCGATGAACCAGGTGGCTTTGTTAGCTTCATTTGGAGCAGGAGATGAGTCAGTCGAGGTGACCGCAAGGGGAAGTGCAACATATATGGGACCCAATGGTTAAAATCGCAACCCCACTTGAAAGGGGTTGTGGCCGGTTGAGCTATGCAAGGGTTGGTTGTAGCTATGCTGGACATAAGGAAGGATCTCATCCCATGTGCAAGGGTTCTTTGAATTATACCTGTGAAGGATATGCACAATCATTCAATTTACAACCTCGATTTGGCCATCTGTCTGGGGGTGGAAGGCCGTGGATTTGGTGAGCTTGGTGTCCAGCAGTGACCAGAGGCTCGACCAAAATGTGCTGAGAAATTGAATATCCTGATCTGAGACAATGGTTTGTGGGATTCCAAAATGTACCCAGACTCATTTAAAGAAGAGCTTGGCAGTGGCCTCTGTTGTGATGCTCTTCTTGCAGGCAACTAGAATTGCCATCTTAGAAAAGTGACCAAAAACCATCGTTTCCCTGCTTGGTGGATGGGAGGCCCGATATGTAGTCCATCGAGATGGATTCCCATGGCCTGTCAGGGGTAGGAAGAGGGGTGTACAAGACCTATTTCTTAGTGGTCGGTTTGGAAATAGTACAGGCAGTGCAGGACCTGATATACTTGTCGACCTCCTCTCGAAGTTTCGGCCAGTAGAAATGTTTCTGTAGCATCGTCACTGTCTTTCTGATGTCGAAGTGTCATGCCACCCGACTGTAGTGGGATTCCCAGATCAGCTTCGCTCGCTCACTTGATGGAACATAGATATGGCCCAGACGACACAACAACCCATCCTGAAGATGGAAATTATCGACAACTACATTTGCACCCAACATTTGGTAGGTGGTGGAAAAGTCGGGGTCTGTCTCATAGAGTTGGGTTCATCCAGATGTATCATGGCCGGAAGAGTCTAGCACCGTGGTGAGTTCCGCGACTGGCGGTTTGCTGAGGCAATCAACAACGTGATTGGTGCTTCATGTTTTATACTTGATGTTGAGGTGGAATTGTTGCAAGTATGTGGACCACTTTTGATGACGGTCATTTTGCAGTTTTCCCTATGTCTGCATGAACTACAGTGGCTTATGATCAGTGTGGATGACTATCTCCTTCCCAAGAATATAATGTCTCCACTGGTGACATGCTTTCACAATGGAGTACATTTCTTTGTCGTAAGTAGGGTACTTACAGATAGTATCTGATAGTGTATCACTATGATAGGCCATGGGGTGGCCGTGCTGAGTGAGAATGGCACCCACAGCATAGTCTGAAGCATCTGTCTTGATCTCAAAGGGATGTTGTAGGTCTGGTAGTGAAAGTACTGGGGTTGAGCACAAGCGCTGCTTCAAATCATCAAACACTTGTTGTTGGGACCGGCCCCACGCAAATATTTCCTTACCACCAACCCTATTTATTTGGTTGAGGGCCCATGCAATATGGGAGAAACCCAACACGAATCTACGGTAGAAATTAGCAAGTCCCAAGAAGCTTCGAAGCTCAGTGAGTGTTGTTGGTGCTGGCCAATCACGAATGACTTGGATCTTGGCTGGATCCACATGTACGCCATGCTGATCAATGATGTAGCCCAGGTAATGGACCCTGTCCATGCCGAGGGAGCATTTTTCTAGGTTGGCATATAGCTTGGGCTTCTGCAGGGTGTGCAGAACCTACTGAATATGTTGCAAGTGTTCATCCCAAGTCTTGCTTTAAATTAGAATGTCATCCAGATACACCACTACAAAAGTATTGGTGAATGATTATAGGATATCGTCCATCATCCTCATGAAAGTGGATGGAGCATTTGTCAAACCAAAGGGCATGGCCAACCATTCAAAAAGTCCTTCCTTTGACTTGAAGGCAGTCTTCCATACATCTGTCTGTTCTATTGGGACCTGGTGGTAGCTAGACTTTAGATCAATCTTACTGAAGTATTTGGCCCCCATGAGTTGATCAAGGAGGTCATCGATTCGGGGAATCGGGTACTAGTTTCTGACAGTGATTTTATTCAGAGCCCGGTAATCAATACAGAGTTGCCAGGTTCCATCTTTCTTCTGTACCATCACGATTGGGCTCCCACAAGGTGATGAGCAAGGGCGTATGTGGCCCTTGTGGAGCAGTTCTTGGATCTGTCTCTTGATCTCCTCATTCTTTAACAAAAAGCGATGATAGACTGGCCCATTGGGCAACAGTGCGGTGGGGGTCATATCAATTGGGTGCTTGACCTGGCAGTGCAGAGGTACCCCTGTAGGTGAGGAGAAGATATCCAATTATTCTTTCATGACCTTATCTACTTGCTTCTGCTATGTGGAGAGGTCGGCCGCAGAGACCCTGGATGTGGCTGCGATATTTTTCTTATTCTGAGAGCGAATCACGAAGAAGACAAACCTCCCCATCTGAGAGATGACATTCCTGCATTGCTTAGCAAAGATCAAGGAAATTACACTAGGTGGGACTTCCTCGGGTATCTTGTACAATTTCATGTTCAAAGTAATAATAACACTACAAGGCCTAGACTCATATACAACATGACGTTTCCATAAATAAGGTTGGCCCAAAAGAACATCACAAACTTCAAGAGGAGCAACATCACACAATACCTCATCTTTGAAGGGCTTGATGTCGTACGACATCCGACACTGTTGGTCGATGCGGAGATCGCTTCCTTGGCAGAGCTATCCAATGGTGTAGGGTTGTGGGTGCGGCATTGTTGGCAGGGCCAACCGCTTGACATCCTATACTAAGATGAGGTTCTTCTAGCTACCGCTGTCAATGATGAAGTGCAGTGGGGTGCCTTTTATCCACATATGTGAATGGAAGAGGTGCTCTCCTTCATCTGGCTCATCTAGTTCACCAGGCTGGATCTTGTTGGTAGCAATGGTAGCACTCGGTTCTGTGTCAATGATCTATATTCCCCTTTCTGGTTCTGTCTCGGAGTCAAAATCTACATATAATTCAGAGGCTTTCACTTCAGCCACCAGTGACTACTTTGAGCGATAGTCAGCAGTGTTATGCCAAGGGCTCTTATGGAAGTCGCACCACTTACCGGTATCTTTCTTTGTCTTTTCGGTGTCCTTATTTGCTTGCGGCTTGTACTGGTTGTCTTGATACTATCCGTCTTTTGTCTATCCTTTGTTCGGTGGGTTGGGTCCACCCTGTCTTGGATTTTGTTGTGAGGGGTTCCCAGGCCCAAATTGCTGCATCTTTTGTTTGAGATCATGCTCGATTTTGACGACATATCGGTAGGCTGCGCCCAAGGATGAGATATCTAGAAATTCTATTTCGGTCTGGATTTATCTATGAAGAGAACCGCGATACTTGAGCACCAGATGTCGCTCATAATCTTTGATACCCAACTTGGTGCGCAAGGTAAGGAAGATATTTGTGAAATCTGGCACTGCTTGGTCTCTTTCTTGCCGCAGTGTGGTCCATTTGGTATACAGGTCATCATAACTTCCGAAAGGGTAGTATTGTTCCTTAATAGCATCCTTGAAGGATTCCTAGGTGGCTGTGACTGAAAATAATGAGGTTTCCTCTGTTTCCTTTTGCTCATAGAAAGTTTTCCATCAATCTTTGACATGAGGAACGACTTTGAGGAGCGCAAAAGTAATCTTTTCTCTATTCGAAAATTTATGAATAGAAAAATACCCTTCTAGTAGATTCAACCACTTGTCTACAACATCTGCGTCTATATGACCTTCAAATATTGGAATATCAAATTTTATTTGTACCTTGAAGGGGGAAACACCTCTGTTCAAATAAGATGCATCGCCTGTTGGTAGTCGTCAAAGGATTTGTGTGAAACTATCCATCATCTCGTTCCTCTGTTGCGTGAGGGCTTCCTCAATCAATAGTTTGAAAGGATCTCCTATCCTTTCATCTTTATTTTCTCCTACCATGGGAGGTCTCTTGGGCCTATGAGAGATTCTTTCCTCAAGAGAAACAAGCTCGAGACCCAACTCTTTGTACTCTGACCTCGTTTGGGACATGCATTAAGACAACAAGGAGCAGACTGCTCTGATACCACTGATCCGGATTTTATGAGAAGAACAAAATGAATACATATTATTAACAGGTTCTTAACACAAAATAATAGATATACAATAAAATAGGTTTTCTATTCAATAACGAAATAAGCTGAAACTGTAAAATCCAGTGGAAACAAGCTTGCTGGAATGGTGGCGGCTTATCTTTGAGAAGAGATGTGACGACAGTGCGCATTCGTAAGAAGAAGGTTACAATGAGGCTCTGAAGACATTTTTACAATAAGAGAGAATTCCAAAAACCCTATACATCCAAAAACCTAACCCTAGGAGATGAAACACCAAAAGTCACGTGGGCCCTGTTTGGGTAAGCTAGTACATCAACTTTTCGGGGTCATAACTTTTGCATACGATCTCCGTTTTAGGCGTGTGATAGCCCGTTGGAAAGGTATCATCGAGGAGATTCATTTTGGGGTATCAATAATGACTTTGGATATCATTGAGGAGCTCTATACTGAAAAACCTTCATTTAGACCCTCAAAATGGCCCCGGAAGTAAAAACTGCTAAAAATAGTAAATTGCCAAAAATGTCAGAAAACTGTTTTGAGCCAGTTGGAAAAGGTGGGTGGCCACCGATATCCATATGGATCACTCGAGGCTAAATAATAGAGAGGTTTTGGAATATGGTTTGATGTAAGGGTTTATGGTATTTCGTTTATGGATAGAGTGATGAATTGTTAGATAACTTTTGATGGTCATATCGGTGTATGCATTTGGTATATGGTTGAGGTACATGTTGGTTACATGGTTGATGTAACGTCCTATAAAAAAGAACCTAAAATTTAATAAATTTAAACATAAAATTTCTATCATAATTTCTTTACGGTTCTATATTCAGCAAAATAACAGTTCATGGTTCAACAAAATTAAAAATGAGTAGCATGATATAAATAACATATTGAATAACATACACAACATAGTAAAATAATGAACCATCATAACGATAATGAACATGCCATACTAATGAACATAAATACCTCTCAAGTGATGTTGTTTCCCCAACTTTGTTTGTCCAAGATGAAGGTGAAACTCTGCCTAAGCTGCTTTGCCCAACCTCTACCCAAAACTTAATCTTTTCCTCCTAGCTAGCTAGGATTAGAGTCTCTCTGGCTCCCTAACTCTAGGATTCCGTAAGGATTCCTGGCCCCCGAGCCCAAAAATCCCAACAATAGGTGCTCCCCTATAATAGTCCACCAAACTCCAACAAGTTCCTCAAGCAAAACCAATAGTACAATCCTCCAGCAAGCTCCTCTAGCCCAAACCAGCCTCCAACAAGATCCTCTGGCCCAAACCAGCCTCCAACAAGCTCCTCCAGCCCCCAAACCAGCAATACAGTCCTCTCCTATGAAAATGATGCTCTCCACCAAGTGCCCTTCCCGAGTGTTTTCCTTTCCCTTATTCCTCCCCCCCCCATGTCTCATTCACTGCCTTCTCCCTTCATTAAGTCTCACCCACATTATCCCTCCATTAAGTGTCATCTACATTATCCCCTGTTCATTAATGGGTCATCTATCGATACATTAATTCTCAAAATGAAAATTAATAATTTATTAAACTCATATTCCTTAAACAAATATTTAATCATGATTGTTAATTGATTAATTAATTAAACTAATATACATTAAATAGATATTTAATTAGGACAATTAATTAATTAATTAATATACATTAAACAATTATTTAAATCATGATAATTGATTAATTACCTAGGATCATTACATACACCCACCCTTCAGGAAACTTTGTCCCGAAGTTAAAGTATTTTATGATACTATGAAAAGACACAAGGTTCACACATTCATATCCAATAACCAACATTATCAATGGTAAGCCAAGAAAACTCATACATACTAGTGTACATGTACAAGAATGCATGTGTAGCTAGTACATACAAGTCTCGTGTATGTACTAATAACAATTCCAATCAACATGACTATTCATTTTATAAAAGATAATAAACCAATGAAATGTTTGTGAATTCCCTTAATTACAATAATCTATATCAACAATTTTATTTAGACAATTGTGGTTTAGTTACATAATTATGAATATTCATGTATACACATTTTCTTTTCAGAAGGAAAAACAATAAATTCCACCATGAGACGAATCTCCATACACTCTCAACTATTTTTATTCATCCTTCCTCCCTAACTTACTTCCATCTTCCATTCCTATCCTTCCTCTACTAGACTATCTTGGAGCGTCAACTATATTGACCTAACTCCAAATAGAACTCGTAAGCAGAAATTTCACTATCTTGACCAAGCTTCCCCAACAGGCAACTGACAGTCATCAAAACATGTATAGGGGAGCGTGAGCTAACACTGTCCTCCCATGACTCCAGGTTTCGGAGGATACATGGTAGGAAATGCCTCCATCCCTCCTAATAGGACTAGGGTCGACACCCTACAATGGAATATATAGTGGCACCGTGTTGCTTGGAGTTTTGTCATCGTTTATTCAATTTTAGGCAGTCTCACCACCTAAAATCCTGCACTGGTCCACATATCATAGAAATGCATTCAAACCAATATAATCTCACATACGAAGATTCATACCATATTGTTTCTCAGTCAGTGATCATGACATCCACATTCATTATCATTATCCCTTGGCTATTTCATAGCTCAATGACCTACAGATTAGTCTGTAACACAAACTCATACATATCTATGCATTATCATCATGTAATTGCATACAAGCATAATTTCAGTTCGGTATCCACGTACCAACAACTTTAACATCAAAGTTTTCAAGTTAGAAATAGATCTCATAATATCCCCATAATTCAATTGATGTTACCCATTCATAGAATTATCATTTACATAATAGATTGCGTCATATCCAACATCATTCAAATAGCATTTAAACCTTCATATGATTCACATTCACACAATATATCGCATCATATCCATCATCGTCAATAACATTTAAACATTCATAGAATTTACATTCCCATAGTAGATCGCATCATATCCATCATCATCAATAACATTTAAACATTCATAGAATTTACATTCACATAGTAGATTGCATCATATCCATCATCATTCAAATAAAATTTAAACATTCATATAGGTTTCTATGTCTTAAAAGTTCAAGTGTATCATTAATAGTTTCATTGTGAATATAAATAAAGATGATTAGGCCTCAGGTAATACTAGTTGTCTAAGTCAAAAGGTGGTGTTACATACACCCAACCTTCGAGAACATATTCTCCAGGTGGTAAAAAAAAGTGAGGGATAATCTCGTCATAATGTCTCAACATCCTCCCAAGTAGCAGATCTTGGACTAAGCTTGTCCCACTGGACCTTAACTTGGTCTACTAGATGGTTCTTCAACTATTGGAATCTATGGTCCAATATGCGTAACAGTTCTACTGTGAGGGTTCCCACGTCCGATACCTGCAATTCCTTCCAATTTAGTTTATGTGATTCATCAGCAACATAATGACGTAGAACAGATACATGAAAAACAATATGAGTTTTATGCAAGTGGGGTGGCAGTACGAGATGATAGGCAACGGGTCCAACTTTCTCTTGGATTTTGAACAGTCTTATAAATCGAGGTGACAACTTTGTCCACTTCCCGAACCGTATGGTACTCTTATTAGGCCTGATACGAATAATAACCTCATCTCCCACTTTATAAATTCGGTCAGTCCTGTGTGCATCTGCATAACTTTTCTGTCTATCCTATGTGTTCTTTAGTCTTTGCCTAATCTGAATCACCTATTCCTCCATGTCTTGAATCAATTCTGGCCCAACTATTACTTGGTCTTCTAACCTCTCCCAACTCAATGGTGTTCTGCATGGCCTTCCATACAGAGCTTCATAGGGTGGCATTCCGATGGAGCTATGAAAATTTTTATTGCACGCGAACTCTACCAAAGGTAGGTACTTCTCCCAATGGTTTTTATTATCCATGACATACATCCTAAGCATGTATTCCATGACTTGATTTACTCTCTCAGTTTTCCCATCTATTTCAGGATGATAAGTTGTTCTTAAGTTCAACTAAGTCGCCAATGTTGACTTCAAACTTGTCCAAAATCTAGAAGTGAATATGGAGTCCCTATCTGAAATGATATTCTTAGGTATCCCATGCAAACGGATGACCTCACTTACAAACACACGTTCCATATCAGTGACATCGTAAGTGTCTATAACCAGAATAAAATGAGCACTCTTGGTTAAATTATCAACTATTATAAGAATAACATTGTGTCTATGAGATGTGAGCGGCAACCCCACAAAAAAATACATAGAAATGACTTCCCACTTGGACATAGTAACATCAAGTGGTTGTAAGAGACCTACCAGGTGATGGTGGTCGACTTTCACTTGTTGACACTCTAGGCACTTGGCGACGAAATGGACTAAATTGCGCTTCATGCCTACCTAGAAGAAGAGCTTCCTCATGTCTGCGTACAATTTCTTCACACCCATATGCACACAATAAAGTTCTCTATGGGCTTCCTTCAATATGATGCTTCGAATATCCCCACCTTCGGGGATGTACATCCTTCCTCGATATCTTAATAGTCCATCTACTTCCAGACTATATCCTTCATACTTTAGATCTAATTGCCTCCCACTCTGGATGTTTGAAGTAACCTTTAAATACCAACTGTCTCCACAGAGTTGCATCAACAAACATTCCCTCAGATTGAATTTTAAGGGTACCAAGGAGAAGACACGTGCTCTCCTGCTCAAGGCATCGGCGACCACATTTTCCTTTCCCTTGACGTATGAAATACCAAAATCGTACTCACTCATAAACTCACTCCATCGCCTTTTCCTGGCATTCATATCCCTTTGAGTGAAGAGATGTTTTAAACATTGATGGTTCATTTGGAGCTCAAAGTTTCGCCCCACTAGATAGTGCCTCCAAAGTTTCAGAGCTAGCATTACAACTGCCAAATCTAAATCATGAGTAACGTAAAGTTCTTCTTGTTTCTTCAACTTCCTTGATTCATAAGCTATCAATCCTCCACCCTGCATTAACATGGCCCCCAACCCTTGCTTCGAGGAATTTGTGTAGACTGTGAATTCCTTTTCCATATCTAGCACTCGTAGAATTGACACACTATTTAGTAATCTTTTAAGCTCGATGAATGCACTATCACATTCTTCTGTCCATTCATACCTGACCCCCTTGCACTGCAAAGTGGTGATGGGTTTCGCTATTTTAGAGAACCCTTCCACAAATCTCCAATAATAACCTACTATCCCCATGAAGCTTCTTACCTCATGAGCATTTTTCAGCACTGGCCATTCCATAATGGCCTTTACCTTTTCTGGGTCCACACAGATTCCTTCCTCGGAAATGATATGACCTAAATAGTGAGTTTATTTCTGGAAGAAGGAGCACTTTGACAACTTCCCATACAATTTGTTCTCTCTAAGGTAGGACAACACCACTTGCAAGTGTTCCTCATGTTCTCTTTCTTTCATGGAATAGATGAGGATATCATCTAAAAAGACTTGTACAAAGCGGTCTAAGTACTTCCAGAATACACCATTCATGAGGCTCATGAATACTGTTGGTGCATTGGTCAATCCGAAAGGTACTACAACGAACTTGTTGGAGTTACTTCACACACACCTAGGATTTATTTTTCCTAAGGTTATTCCTTGTTTATTAGTCATAATTAGTCATTATACAGTCTCCTATATTTTAGGGGAGAATATTCCACCTGGAGAATATTCTCTTTTAGTTGACACTTCAATTTGACTAGTTGATTTGAGTTTAGATGTTGCATTGGTTTTGTCACCATGAAACATTGCGATCATCACCAACTCAATACTCTTTATTCAGTCAGTTAACTGAAGACTAGTTGACTAGTTAACTCAGCTAGGTGGCAGTTCACTCCCGTAACTGCCTGAGAGACTAGACTAGGTGGTGGTTTACTCTTGTAACTATTGGTGTGTGTCCAGATCAATCTAGACCACCTCTATGGCTCATTAGTTACTCATTTATTCTATATATATTGTAAATTATTCACTCTTTGAGTGTGGAATAAGGTTAATGAGAATTATTCCATTCTTTATATCTTCCTTCTTCTTTCTCAATTTGTCTCTGCAAATGTGTGTAGTATTTTCTAGCTAGATAGATTATGTTCAGGTTCAACACATTTACATGGTATCAGAGATGATGGACTACTAAGAAAAAGTTACACCAAATCATTTTTTTCATGTACAAAAGATTGAAGATAACAAAAAGATGGATTATTAGCGAGAAATACTTCTCACGCCTCATAACTGTTTGGAATGGAAGCCAAAAATTCTTATTCATCTTATATGCAAAGTCTTATACCAAATAACCATGGAAATGGAAGTAGAGCCTGATTTTTTCAGTGAGAAAAATGGCTTTCTCAATAGACAAGATATGGCCATAGGAAGTATCGGCATGTCTGTTTCTCCCGAACTTTTCCATCAAGTATATGAAGGATCACAAGGATTAACTCCAAATGAATTATGGACCATATTGGAGGTTCTATTTTGAAATAAAGAATATTGTGAATATTTCATGCAGTAGGTCGAATAGATAGAGACAGAAGAGAAGCCATCAGAATATCAAGCCTCTTATTATGAAGAGTCTTCTAAAATTTTTTTTGCAGAAATTTGTATTCCATTAATTGAAGATGATGTCTACTCCATTTCATATTTTTTTTCTTAAATTCATATGGAAGATATATGGCATGCATCTCAGGAGTCACATGCAGACACTTTTGCATGCACCATGCATGCATCTCAGGAGTCACATACAGACATTTTTGCATGCACCATGCATGCATCTCAGGAGACAAAAATGGAGCCACTCACATCAGAATCAATTATGATATTTTTTGATAATAATTTGTAGAAACAAATTGGATATTTGAATTCCTCTTGGGAAAATATCCAATTTCAAAAAACAAATCGTCCAAAACAGTGTTCGGAAAGTGAAGTTATGATTGTTTTAAAATAAACAAAATTTCATCATTTTTCCGGAAACGGCCGTACAGTTTTCAAAATTTCATCCAAAATTTATTTGGATATTATTAATTACAAGAAGATAAAGTGGATATGTGTGGAAATATCAATGATGCATATACTTCATCAGATCCATGTAGACATCTACATCTTCAACAAAATCTTCAAAGAGAACAAAATTGCACAGTTGCGAGGTTTTCTTGGAGTGAAGGACATGGTTGCTTAGCAACTGCCTTTTGTTCCTTATCATTTTTTATTTTATGCATTGTAATTTGACAGGGGGTTTTGTTCCCATGAGTTTTTCCCTCTTTCCTCGTTTAGTTCAGTGTATCTTTTGTATTTGGGTACCTAACATGGCCTCGTAGCTGGGACCCATTCTTTATTTTCACCATAGTGATGTTCAGGGGGGGTGTTGGAGTTACTTCACACACACCTAGGATTTATTTTTCCTAAGTTTATTCCTTGTTTATTAGTCATAATTAGTCATTATCCAGTCTCTTATATTTTAGGGGAGAATATTCGACTTGAAGAATATTCTCTTTCAGTTGACACTCCAGTTATACTAGTTGAGTTGATTTTAGATGTTGCATTGGTTTGGTCACTGTTGGTCACTATAATTGCTTAATTAATTTCAAACAACCAAGTGAAACATAAATTATCAACCCAGGGAAGTCTTTTGTTTCAAAGATAGCTGCGCACTGTGTATGCTCAATTCCAAAAGTACTTAGTGTTGCAGTA
>ML785750.1:27043-39429 GCA_009831015.1 Picea engelmannii
TTAATTCTCAAAATGAAAATTAATAATTTATTAAACCCATATTCCTTAAACAAATATTTAATCATGATTATTAATTGATTAATTAATTAAACTAATATACATTAAACATATATTTAATCGAGACAATTAATTAATTAATTAATATACATTAAACAATTATTTAAATCATGATAATTGATTAATTACCTAGGGTCGTTACAGTTGATACAAGTAGTTGATGAGTTGGCACATACATGAGGTGTATAGTTGAGGATGTTGGTACATCTTGATGATTCATAATTGATGTGTAGTTGGTGCATGGTTGATGCACTCATTGATGGTACATATTGAGGTACAGGTTGTTGCATGGTTGATGCAATTGTTTATGGTACAGGTTGATTACAGGTTGTTTGGACAGGTTATTGTGATAAGTTATTTGTACAAGTTTGGTGCATGGTTGATGCATTTGTTTATGGTATAGGTTGAGGTATAGGTTCATGTATGGTACATGTTGGCATAGGTTATTGGTATAGGTTGTTACAAGTTGAATACAGTTCGATTGGTATAGGTTTACAACAATATATCTCACAGTGATAGTGTGACACTGGTTTCATCATTCTACTTATATTTCAGGGTGGTTGGACAAAACAATGATAGGTGTTTGTAGCCACCTTTCGGTTGTAGCCAGAAAACATAGAGGGTTGCAGCCTCCTTCTGGTTGTAGCCAGAGAATTGGGGAGTTGGAGCTTCCCTCAGGTTGTATCCCTAAAAACTAGGGGGTTGGATCCTCCTTCCAGTTGCAGTTGGAAAACAAAGGAAGTTGGTGATTCCAATGAATGTAACTCTTAAAGACATATAATAAAAAATAATTATGTGGTTTTCTCCCACATTGGTTTTCCACGTAAATGATTGGTGTACTATGTATGTGTATGATTGCTCATTTGTTCATTGTTTATTTACTATGCAACTATTGGATGATAATTCTACATTGATATAACACTTGCATTTTGTGGCTGAAAATTATTGAATTTCTCTATTACTGATTTACCCCCCCCTCTTAGTAATCCAACAATTGGTATCAAAGAAGGTTCCTTTAGACACTAAAAGGTAGATCATGGAGAGAAACAACATGTATAAAAATAGAATACCATAGTTTGATGGACAAAAGTAGGCATTTTGGAGTAGAAGGATTAAAACATATATACACACACATGGATTTGAAATTTGGCAATCTCTTGTAGATGGATACAAAGAACCAGTAGTTCCGTTGACAAATGAAAGAGCAATAAAACTTAGGAAAAATAATTCCAAAGCCACAAATGCACTTCTGAATGTTTTGTGTGAGTTATACATTGTAAATCAACTAAAGAGATTTGGGACAAGATTCAAAATATTTATGAAGGAGATTCAAAAGTCAAAGAAGCAAAGCTTCAAACTTACATAGGTTAGTTCAAACAACTAAGAATGAAGGAAGATGAGAATATTGCATCTTACTTCTTACAAGTCAATGAAACAGTAAATGCAATCATTGGATTGGGAGAAGAAATTAAAGAATCTCCAATTGTTCAAAGGTACTAAGATCTCTTCCTATGAGATTTTATCCTAAGATATAAGCACTAGAAGAAAGAGCAGATCTAGACTCAATAAGCATGGATGAACTACATGGAATCTTCACAACATACGAAATGAGAACTAAATAGGGAAATCCATATATAAAAGAAGAAAATTTCAAATCATCCAAAAGTTCAAAGCAAAAGGGAAATAAAAAGGAAAAATAACATAGAAGCAACAATGACATCTCAGAAGATGATGAAGAAATGGTCAAATTTGTCAAAAGATTGAACAAAGGAACCAACAACAGATATAAAGGTAAGTTTCCATTGATTTGTTTTAATTGTGATTGTATTGGTCATTTTTATAACAAATGTACTCATAAGAAAAATAAGAGTAATGATGAAGATTACTCAAATAGAAAAAAAACATATAAATGCAAAAGAACCAGAAAGAAAGATTTCAAGAAAATATTATGCACCAAAGAAGATATCTCCTCATCGGATGAAGATGAAATCATTGACAGTGAAATAGAAAAATTTCTATTCATGGCAGTAGAATACTCTGATAAATAAAACACCAGAGAAGAATATGAATAGGTAGAAGTTGACTACCAAGAAGAATTGTTGTGTACCATAGAAGTTATAAGAAGAATAAAAAGAAGCTACAAGTGGAACTAGAAAAGAAAGAAGACACCCAGGAACTAGAACAAATGATCACAAATTTGAAGGTTTAAATAGAAGAAGATAAAAGAATTGAAGAATTACTCAAAGAAAAACTAGAAGAAAAAAACAGGATCATTGGAAATTTGGAAGAAGAGATTGTCACATTAAGAAAGGATCTTCATGAGAAAAATATGCAGAACAACTAAAAAGTTTTGGATAACATTATCAGTATTCAAAAGCCTCATCATGACAAGTCCAGACATGGATACAATAAGACAGAAAAGGGATCAATCTCCAAAAATAAAAAAACAAGAAACATATCCAAAAAGCTACATAGAAACAATCAAACGGGATATGAAGACCTACGAAAAACATCACATGGACACTCCTCCATTGAGAATATTCATATTTCCAAATCAAAAAATGACAGATGGGCCTCAAGAAGAAGAAGGATTCAGAAGAGAAACTCCTTTAAGAAGATCTTCAACTCCCAGTGCATACAACGGTTCACATTCAAAACAAAGAATGATAAGAAAAAACACTGACAAAACTCCCTATGAGCTATGGAAAGGAAGACCAAAAAATGTGAATAACTTCAGAGTATTTGGAATAAAATGCTACATCAAAAGAGAAAATGGAATAATGGGAAAGTTTTACTCTAGTGTGGACAAAAGAGTACTTGTTGGTTACTCAAGTACAAGGAAAGCATACAAGTGTTACAATATGAGGTTGAACAAAGTTATGGAAAACATCAATGTAATAATTGATGAAATAGGTAGACGAGAATTCAAGGAAGAAGAAAATTAATCAATGGAACAAATTTATGAAAAAGAAATATAATATGAAGAATAAGTAGAAGGGGAAGATGAAGAGTATCAAATAGAAGTAGAAGAGGAATTTCAACAAGTGCCTCCAAAGACACATATCAAACGAGTATAGAAGAATAATCCTTCAAATCAGATTATCAGAAACAGAGATGCAGGAGTTGAGACTAGAAGAAGAATCCGCTCACCAGAAAAAACACACCTAGCACTCCCATCTACGATTGAACCAAACAATTTTGAAGAGGCTAGCGAGGATGAATTTTGTAATAAGGCCATGGATGAAGAATTGGATCAAATAGAGAAGAATGACACTTGGGAATTGGTTCCAAGACCAAAGAATAAGAATGTGATTGGCACAAAAT
Source organism: Picea engelmannii (assembly GCA_009831015.1). NCBI lineage: Eukaryota > Viridiplantae > Streptophyta > Pinopsida > Pinales > Pinaceae > Picea > Picea engelmannii. Next base: position 30,425 of record ML785750.1, read on the forward strand.
GGGTATTCAGAAATGAATTGAATGGATATGGACATGTTACAAGGAACAAAGATAGATTGGTATGTAAAGGATACGCATAGGCTGAAGGAATCAAATTTGAAGAGACATTTCCCCAGTTCCCAGAAAAGAAGCAATCTGATTTCTTTTAGCTTATGTTTTCTCCAAGAATATTAAAGTATATCAGATGAACGTAAAATCAACTTTTCTGAATGGGTAAGTTGAAGAATAAGTCTACATTGAACAACTAGAAGGATTTCATTTGTCATAGAACACAGATTATGTGTGTAAATTAAAGAATGCCTTGTATGGTCTAAAACAATATCCTAGAGCATGGCACTCTAGTCTAGATAAATATCTACAACATGCAAGGTTCAGAAAAGGAAGTGCAGACAACAACCTCTACATCAAGGTAACTCAATATAGTATTTTATTAATCAAAGTTTATGTTGATTATATTATTTTTGGAAGCAATGATGACAGGTTAAGCCATATATTTGCAATGGATATGCAGAATGAATTTGAAATATCATTACTAGGAGAACTATCCTTCTTTCTGGTCTTCAGATAGGTCAAAGAAACCAAGGAATTTTTATTTCTCAAACTAAGTATATCAGAGAAACTCTAAAGAGGTTCAGAATGGAAGATTGAAAACCAGTTACCACTCCTATGCAAACCAGTTCCAAGTTGAGAAAATATGATGATTCAAAATCTATAGACCAAAGATAATATAGGTCAATGATTGGTAGATTACTATATGTGACAACATCTAGACCAAATGTAATGCAGGTAGTTGGACAGGTGTCATGATTTCAATCAGCACCAAAGGAATCACATGGATTAGAAGTGAAGATATTTTTGGATATCTCAAAGGAACAAAAGAGTTTGGATTATGGTACCCAAGAGGAAATGATCTATCACTTATTGCCTACACAGATGCGGATTGGGCAAGTTGCATTGATGAACAACAAAGCATGAGTGGAGCAACGTTCTACTTGGGTGAGTGTTTAGTATCATGGCTAATCAAGAAAAATCATCAATATCTTTATCTACATCTGAGGCAGAGTATATTACAGCAACAACATGTTGTACACAGGTTTTATGAATGAAACAAACTCTGATAGATATACAGGTTGAGTATGATGAGCCCATTCCAATCTATTGTGATAATACAAGTGCCATCATTATCTCAAATAACTTGGTGATGCACTCCAAGATGAAGAACATTCCAATCAAGTATCACTTTCTATGGGAACAAGTTGCATAGAAGAACATCAAAGTTGAATATGTGGGCAAAAAATAACAAGTGATAGACATCTTTACAAAACCGCTTCCACGGGAAGCCTTTGAGTATCATCGCCAGAGACTGATTAATTTCTATTCCAAAATGAATGTTTTTGAATGCTTATATTATATGTCTCATATGTATAGGAGGAAGCACCATAAATAGGATAGTTTAGGTTGGGAGATCAGTTTCAGGAAGAGTTCATCTAGGAGGAGCATCCCCGGATGGAAATATACATTTTCCATTGATGAAAAAGGGGGAGATATTTATCATATGTAGAGAAGAGATGCATCATTCTAGGGGGATCGATGTTTATTAGATGCATTGCATAGAGGCATGGTTCCATGGGGAGCAATGGTCATAAGGGGGAGCTTGAGTGTTATGAATTCAGTATTGCATCGAAGTGTTGCCATCAATTCCAAAGGGGGATATTTTTGATTAATTGGGTTGGTTGTCATTGATGTCAACCCTTGAAGAAAGTCGGGTAGCGAATTTCAGTAGCACAAAGGTTTGGGCAATGGAACCAAGTTTTTTTGATAGATAATGGTATCAGTTTTGATATATTTGTAGGTAAAACTATTTTTGATGGATAGTACATATCATGCCATTTCCGGTGGTATGTGGAGCTTCACATAACTCCTCACGGTTAGATATTTATGGCCATGTGAAGTTGGAGAACCCTCATGAGTCATCTAGAAGCCCCAAAAGGTCAAAGTAGTCAAAGTGTTTGCAAAGAAGAAATTATTCAAATAATAAAGTGAAGTGATGAGTGTACTATAAGTCAAAGAGGATGAAAAAGAAATTATTTAAATAATAAACTTAATGGAGAAATTACTAACTATGGAAAGTGGTTAAGTTAAGTGGACAAGTGGTTATAAGTGGGTTAACCCTAAAATAAGGAAAGTGAGTTAAGATGGTGAAAAGGTAACCCCTTGAGGTTTCTACATGAAAGTATAAATAAGAGATAAGGCTCTCTCATTTAAACACACTTGAATATCATTGAATATATATTTTTGTGAAAGTTTATTTGGGAAGGTATTATTGATAGAGAAAAAATTGAAGAAGAAAAAGTGCAGCAAGAAAAATGCGGCAAAAAAACTACAACAGGAAAACTACGGCATGAAAAGTGCGGAAGAAAAATTGAAGAAGAAAAAGTGTTGCAATAAAAGTGCAGCAGAAAAATCGTAGTAGAAAAAAGGTGAGAAAAAAACTACGGCAGTAAAAGTGTGGAAGAAAAAATCATGACAAAAAAAGTGCGGCAGAAAAATCACGGCAGCAACATGGTTGGGGTCTATTTATGAGAGATATGGAACATCTTGTTTGAGGTGTGTTTTTTGAGTTAGGGTTTAGCTCTTGAGATGGTATTGGATGTTCAATATGGTTGCATATATCATATTTGTTGAGCGATACCGTTGGTATTTTGTTGTTGGTATTTGGCATATAGGTATTTGTCTTTTGGTTGTGATGTGTTGCTAAAGTTGTTGGTTTAGCTTGAGGCTACATAACAATGAGTTTGTGGAACATGGTTTGATGTAATGGTTTATGGTATTTGGTTTAGGGGTAGAATGATGAATTGTTAGATAACTTTTGATGGTTATATTGGTGTATGTATTTTGTATATGGTTGAGGTACATGTTGGGTACATAGTTGAGACAAGTAGTTGATGAGTTGAAACATACATGAGGTGTATAGTTGATGATTTTGGTACATCTTGATGAGTCATAGTTGATGTGTAGGTGGTGCATGGTTGATGCACTCGTTGATGGTGCCGATTGAGGTATAGGTTGGTGCATGGTTGATGCACTTGTTTATGGTATAGGTTGATTCCAGGTTGTTTGGACAGGTTATTGCGACAAGTTGTTTGTATAGGTTTGGTGCATAGTTAATGGATTTATTTATGGAATAGGTTGATGTATAGGTTGATTTATGGTACATGTTGGCATAGTTTATTGGTACATGTTGTTACATGTTGATTACAGGGTGATTGGTACAGGTTTACAACAATATATCTCACAGGGATAGTGTGATAGTGGTTCGATCATTCTACTTATATTTCAAGGTGGTTGGATGAGACAAGGATAGGTGGTTGTAGCCACCTTCTGGTTGCAACCGAAGAACATAGGGGGTTGCAACCTCCTTCTGGTTGTAGCTAGATAATTGGGGAGTTGGAGGTACCCTCAAGTTGTATCCTGAGAAACTAGGGGGTTGGAGCCTCCTTCCAGTTGCAACTGGAAAACAAACGAAGTTGGCACTTCCAATGAATGTAACTCTTAAATACATATAAGAAAAATCAATATGTAGTTTTTTCCCTCTTTGAGTTTCCACATAAAACACTGGTGTACTTTGTATGTGTATGATTGCTCATTTTTTCATTTTTTATTTAGTTTGCAACTATTGGATGATAATGCTACATTGATATAACAATTGCATTTTGTGGTTGAAAATGATTGAATTTCTCTATTACTGATTCACCCCCCCTTAATAATCCAACAAGTCCTTCATATCCCAACTATAAAATGTTTAGCGATAGTTTTTTAAAAATATTCAAATTTATAAGGATTTTATATAGTTTTTATAAAATTTTGAGAATTTTGAAGGTATAATAATTTTATCCTATAGAATTAGGGTGAATCATTTTTATAATAGAGAATCAATTTTTGGGAAAAACCATGGAAAATTAGCCCATGAGCGAAATTTAGCACCTAAAATCATCCATGGAAATATCCATACATATTAGTTCTTAATGTCATGGAGGAATTAATTATTACCATTGAAGGATATCAACAACATGGAAAAGAAGTAATGAATATAAATCCAAATTCTCCAATTGTTTCCCAAAAAAGTACCCCAATAAGAACAAAACCTAGGAGTAGTGGTATGGAGATGAGGAAAAAATTGGATGGAAGTTCAAACAATGGCGGTGATAAGGACCCACCAAACAAAAATCTTGAAAAATACCATATTGTATATATTTCTTCAAAAATAAAAAGGGATACACATAACATAGGGTTTGGAGTTCCTAAAACCAAAGAAATCCCAAGAGATATTGATGTAGACAATCTTATCAAAGAACTCAATTGGTCTTATAAAAGACTATTGGAAATGCGAGAAATCGTCGAAGCCATAGTCACTTAGGAACTGGAGGTATTCAAAGAATATTTTGAAACCTTGTTAATTGGAAAAGTTAATACAAAAAATAAAATATCATCCTAGAAATGGAAATCAACAATTGATTTTGATGGGGTTCTACCATAAAAAATAGTACAATTCCATGAAGCAACCATAGAAGCCTTGAAACAATCTGTAACAACCCTCCTAGTTAAGGACAACTACTTTGATAACAGGGAATTTTTTTTTTTTTTTCTTTAAAGGTGTGTGTGCGTGTGTAGGAGAGGAAACAGACACACTGGACTCTACGTCGCCACCCGACGACGGACAAGATGCAACCACGACAATCACAACAAGAAGACAAGACGCATGACAAGTAACTGCAAGCAATGAAAGACCCAAGACATAAGGCGCACACAAGTGCTGCAACAATAATGACCAAGTACATAAGGCGCACTACGGAAACATTCACGACATACTGATTTATGCATAGTACGAACACAGAGGGAAGAATCCATGGTAGCAGATCTTACTATTACTGCACAGGCAGAAACTAGTAATATCCATCAGGTGTGTCGCAAGAGTGGAAACCCTGCCTTTAAAGGGCCCGAGACTCTTGATACGGCACTGGATTCTTTACACGAAATAACCATACACGCAAACAATCTCCTAGGGCTACCGGGGGGGGGGTCTACCTCCCGCTCGACACGACTGACCCATACTCACAATACTCAGCCAAGTGCAACAATGAATAAACTCATGACCGCAACCTCTAAGGAAGGTGTATAACAAATGACTCAACAAAGACAAACCATTATTATGACCAGACCTTATCTCCGCCTTCATTAGTATTAAGTACCAACCCGTCATTCCCTTAAATGACCACTAGTCGAAGAGTGGCCAATTTTGCTTTCAAATGAAAAATCAATTTATTGTGAGTTCTCGTTGCTAATGCAGAATAACGGTTTGTAACATGAATAATTCACAACCACGCTATTGATTTACCTACAATACATTCCAATTAAGTCATGTCAATTTTACCTTTAAATCCTTTTGGGGGGAGGTAAGTATCATAATGGACGAAATTTACCTGAACTCCAATGAACATAAATATATGATAGATGGTGGCGTATTGGGAGATAAATAGGTAAGGGTCCCAACATTGGGATGTCATTGAAAAATCTGCCATTTTACCTCGCCCTACAGGCTAGCATCCTTACGTTTACCATATACGGTCCTTGCAATAGTTGTCTAGTGTCCTAAGAAAACTACAAGGATATCGTCTAACCACTTACCATTTTCCTGAATCCAATACTTAATATTTCCTTTAAGCAAGTAACGTAGGAAATCACCTTATCATAACTTTTCACATAAATTTAATCAATACATTATTCTAACTTTACCATGAACAACGATGGAGTTTGGAACAAGCCTTATCCTAAATACTGGTATCAATACCCCATCATCACCTAGATGGTTAAGTCCACCCAATGACACACCCTTACCCTGTGTCCATATATAAAACAACATCGTATCTATAAATAACATCTTGTCTAAATAACATCATGACAACATAATTAAAATGACAACATTTAACCTTGACGATATTCAAATTGATTATAATTAAAAGTAACAGAATTTAGAAGGGACCAGAAATAGCAATAATTAAAGTACCAATATTCAAAAGTGACCCATTTAACAGGAATTACAAAAATGTAAATATTCAAATAACCAATTCAACAATAATTAAGGATGCCACTATCCAAGATAACCTCTTTAACAATAATTAAAAATGCCAATACTCAATAACCAATTTGTCAATGATTAACATGTCGTTGTTCAAATAACCGCTTTAACAAAAATTGAAATGCCAATATTCAGTTAACCCAATTGACAATAGTAGAAATGCCACTATTTAAAATAACCACTTTAACAATAATTAAAATGCCAATAGTCAATTAACCAAATTGACAATAATAAAAATGCCACTATTCAAATAACAGCTTTAACAATAATCAACGCCCATATTCAATAATCCTAATTGACAATAATTAAAATGCCACTATTCAGATAACAACTTTAACGATAATTAAAAAGCCAAAAAATAAGACCAGCCCCATTACCGCCAAATCTCCCTAAGAAATACTAAGGCTGTAAATTACACTGCACTTATGCTTGCATTTTATATTTTCCTAATAAAATAATAACGACCACATTCTGCCACGTTTTCCCTAACAACGTTAACACAACAATTTGATATGTCAGGTTATATTACAGTGTAGGTTGCCATTTAATTCACAAGAAGTCACTGTAATTTAATTCGGTTGGGCTTATGCCTACCTTTTAATTGCCCAATAAAATAATAACGACCACATTCCTGCCACGTTTTCCCCAATTAACATTAACACGACAATTTAGATGGCAGGTTATATTACAGTTTAGGTTTTTTTTTTTTTAAATGAATGTCACTGTCACGTTTTGGGAAAAGGGATCCGAACCCTTCAGAGATTACGATTTGCAACCAGAGACAGCGGTATCAGGCAACCGTTTGCGCACCCTCTATTTATGAACCCATAATTATAAAAATATCATTTTCTGAAATAACAAAAATCATTCCGGGAAATAAAACAACGTACGGATCTCGTTTTCTGAAGGGTATGAGCATCGATTCTTGGAAGGGCAATCGTTTTTCTGATTGACTAATTTTTTTTTTGTTTTAAACATTATTAAACATAGACACGTCGTTTCACAAGACATCCTTAAAGATAGACTTCTAATTAAATATAATAAGAGGGTTACTGTAACAGTAAGAATAAATATATAACCGTAATGTAAATAGACATTCCTTTTAAAAGACATGTCAAAAATCAACTTCTAATCAACGCTTTACATATAGGGATCCTATGCAACAACATAATACACGTTTGGTTTGAAAAGACATGTAAAAAAAGAATCCAACCTCTAAAATATAACAAGCACTCTATAATTATTGAGCACAGTTGTATCAACCGTTGGAGCACCGTCTAATTTATGAACCCATAAAAATATAAAAAAAAAATCATTTCTGAAATAACAAAAATCATTTCCGAGAAATAAAAACCACGCATGGATCTCATTTTCTAAAAGGCATGAACATCGATTCTTGAAATTAGCATTCGTTTTTCGGAATGACTGAAAAAAAATAAAAAAATTGTTAAACACAGTGCCTACGACCCCCACGAATATTCAACGCCATAAACCAACAGCTACACACAAGCGCGAGCTAGCACTATTCTGCAACCAACAGCAAACACACTAGCCAGCACAGCGCCAACACCAAGAAGGAAGGACATCAGCGATAATGGAGAAGTAAAGGACGACGATCTCAAGAGTGAGCGAAGCCAGATAGGAGGAGGTAGAGCAAGACCAACAAGTGATAGCGAAACTGTGATATCTAGGCACCGTGAAGAGAGTAATATTCGTATCCACAACCAACTGACTGTATATATAAAAAAAAAATGAAACCCACTGAGAAACGCCCTCTGATAAAACGCCCAATGATAAAGGAGAAACCGTCTGGGAAACGCGTGTCAAGTATATAAAAAGAAAAATGCCCAGGTCAAAAGAATAACCCGCAGAAAGAGCCCACACTGTGTATGAAAAAAAAAACGCACAGACAAACCAAGGAAACCCACTGTAGAATAAAATTGTCGTTATAAAAAAAAAGGCCCATAAACAAATGCCCACCGTAGAAAATAATCCACTGGAACAAAACAATCGCCCCTATATAAAGACGAAACCCTACTGCCTGGGCTGCCCACGGTACAAACGACGAAATAACATAAACCCACAACAAATTTATCTGAACCCTCAACTGCACTGTTATAAAGAGAAGAGCCTCTAAACTACCCCCTTTTTTTTTTCTTACAGAGGATGAAGGATGGGGAAACAACATTTCACAACAATACAAACTGAATCGCGGCAGTAAATCACTAAGCATTCTACTCTACTCAGTTCAGGAACATACCTTTGCCTTATTGCTTGCCGCTATTGACTCTCATGCTCTCTGCTACTTCCGTCTTCAGAACTCCTGCTTGCCGACCGCAATAAACTCACCGGTACCTCCCAACCAAACGCTAGGGGTACTCTTCTTCCCCCTCATCCCCCCGAGCCGCAAAGGGGCCACACACAATCAGAGAGTAACTAGCTTCTCAGCTCGCCTCCAAGGCTGAGCTACCACTCCAGTCTGCTGAGAATCCCCAACTCCTACTAGTAATCAGTCCACTCTCTCCAGTCTGGCAGCATAACCATCCCAATCTGGAAAAAAGTCCCCTTCTTTCCACCTCCTCTTTTCCTTTATTCAGACTCAAACCCTAATTCTCTTTTCTCTTAGGTTTTCCCCCCTTTTCCCTTTTGAATTTCTTACTTTTCTTTTTAATTTATTTGGTTATATTATTTTCTTTTTTCTTTTCAAAACTCATAGAGTATGTGCACTCATTATTCATTTCCTTTTAATTTTTACATGCTTAACTTTATTTGTTTAAAATTGTTTATAAAATAAATATACATATATGTATTTTCATTTTTCTAGTTATAAGCATGCATTCATCTTTGTAGTTTATCATTATCCATCATT
>ML785750.1:39795-58254 GCA_009831015.1 Picea engelmannii
CCCTTCAGGTCGCACCACGTGCGCCAAGGGTGCCACTCGCCTCTGGAATTTCTTTTGGCGACGTGCCCTTCAGGATGCACCACGTGCTCCAAGGGTGCCACTCGCCAACTGAGTTTCTTTTGTGCGACGTGCCCTTCAGGATGTGCCATGTGCTCCAAGGGTGCCACTCGCCAACTGAACTGATTGGTAGACCTCTAAAACCCCTGGAGTCAATACTCCGCCAGGTGAACTAGTAGGAGACTAAGGGCTCTAAGGAATAAGGCCCCCACCTTATTGCGCGCCCCTTAGAATCATCGTGAGCGACTGTCGTAGTCAGCCCTCACGACATCGTGGGTCCTCTCGAACTAGGTAATCGTTAACCTACAGTTCGAGCCACGGTGGGAGTGCTAGCAGGCGGTGGCAGGGCTGTTGTCCACCCCTCTCCCTCAACCTCTCTGCAATCGTGTGTGGCCTCTTTACTCCATATGTGAGTATGGTCGACAAGCTATCGTCAGCCTGCATCACCAATAATCATGTCAGAAATATCAACATCAAATCATCAAATCAAATGAAACATCATAATAAACATATCAACCCAAAAGAACACTCCCTGAATCAATCCGGAGTCCAAGGGGGCTCTACCGATGCCTCTGCATCCTCAAGGTCAAAAACCCTGCACACTCAATAAAACTGCGTCAATAGCACCTGTCTACATCAAATAGTAACACATCATGTCATCTGTCAATCGCATCATAATCAAACATAAAGGTCTAACATCAAAAATTCCAGATCACTTGCGAGCAAGTGTCCTCAAATAATAAGTGTTCTCAGTGCGCCAGAGAGGGATGTTACACAATCTATTGGTAATATTGAAAAGGAAAATTTGGAATTAAAACAAAAAATAAAAAAATTAGAGGAAACTTTACTGCTATGAGTTTCATTTCCAGAACCTTTAAATACAATTCAACCAACACTTTATTTAGAAGATATCATGAAAAGAAGTAACAAATGTAAAGGTTCATCAAGTTTGTTGTAAGCAATAAGAAACTATGTTGGATACTAGATGCAAAACATAATAAATTTGATTCAATAAATTTGGGATCTTTCAAAAAGTTCCACCAACTATGGAACAAGAATTACAAATTTCTACGAATATATTTAGAAAGATATGGAGAATGATGAAGGTTTTGTTATAAAAATAGGATCGCAGAGAAATAAAATAAAACAAATGCGGAAATAAAACACAAAATATACACAATACAATAGAGGCACATATATATGTGGTTCAACCACTGTGGGCTACATCCACCAAAGAAATTGTCAGGTTCTTCATTTTTATTATCCAACAAAATGAAGGGATACAGCCTACAACACACCCATTGTAACTTCTTCTTCTTTCTCTCACATTCTCCTCTCTCAGAATACAATATTCATCATAAGACCCAGTTGCAATATATTTCCCTTATAAAATTGGGTTTCCTTCTAGGGAAAAAAACCGTAACACAACTTCTAATGTCAGATCTATGACCTTATAATAAATAATCTAGATTGAATACAAAATTACAATATTTGATTTGAAAAAATATATGCATCCCCCTCATGGACGGGGGTGTGCATAAATTGTGTATCATGTAGTTTCTTTAACCTGCATATGAATTAGGAAGATAATCAGGCTTCATGACCAATAATATCCCACTTCCAGAATTATCACAACAACTCCATTGTTGTTGTACTTGCTGGACTATGATACACCTTGGACCTAGAAAATTTCTCATCTTCACCTTCATGTTTGAAGACCAACTGAAACTGAGAAGGAAATCAGTTTCTCCCTAGTTAGTACCTTTCTTAACATGTCTACATGATTCTGGATAATATGTATCTTTTCCAACTTCAAATGTCCATCTTCCAAGATAGATCGTATGAAATGGTACCTGAGTTGCATATGATTAGTCATAGAATGGAAGGTTGAGTTCTTTTCAAGATGAATGACACTCTCACTATCACAGTACAACCTTCCATTCTCATGCTTCTTTCCCAATTCCTCCATAAACCTATGTAACCAATTCATCTCTTTACTAGCCTCTTGAGGAACAACATAGTCTTCTTCCATTTTTGAAAGTGAAATGACCTTTTACAGTTTTGAAATCCAGCTTACTATTTTCCACCTATAGTAAAAACATACCCTATGATTCTCCTCCCGCCATTTTTATCACCTTTCATATTTGAATCAACATATCCCTATAGAATAGTGTCTGAACCTCCAAAACATAATACATGAGTAGCCTTACCTCTTAAATACTCGAGAATCCACTTTACTTCCTCCCAATGTTCTTTACCTATATTGTTCATATACCTGCTCACAAATCCCAGTACATGTGCAATATATGGTCTTGTGCAAATCATAACATACATCAAGCTACAAACTTCTGATGAATAAGAGACCTTGGACATGTATTCTATCCCCTTATGTGTCTTGGCACACATTTCATTTTCTAATTTTAAATGGATGGCCGAATGTGTACGAATTGTTTTTTCATTCTACATTCTAAACCTCTCCAACACCTTCTTTATGTAATTACCCAGAGACAATGCCAATTTATAAATTCCCATGTCTCTTGTTATTATCATGCCAAGTATTTTCTTTACAACACCCAAATCCTTCATCGCAAATGAGTTCACTAATTTTTTTTTGAGATACTTTATATCTTACATGTTAGACCCTGCAATAGACATGTCATCTACATACAATAGAAAGATAATATAGCTTTCATTTTCTAGCATCTTAAAATAAACATAGTGATTGAAATGACATATACTATAACCTTGTTCTGTCATAAACCTTTCAAAATTCAAATACCATTTCCTTGGAGATTTCTTTAGTCCGTATAATATCTCTTCTTCAACCTTCATACCAAATTCTCCTTCCCTTTGACCTCATACCCTTGTGGTTGCTGGATATAAATATCTTACTCCAAATCCCCAAGGAGAAAAGTTTTTTTTACATCTGATTGTTGAAGATGTAAATATTCTACTACCGCAAGACTTAAAATAGTCCTAATTGAAGTCATTTTAACAACATGAGAAAATATTTCATCAAAATCTATACCCTTCTTTTGTGCAAACCTTTTTACAATAAGTCTATCCTTGTACCACTTGTTTCCTCCATCTTATTTCGTCAACCTATAAACCCATTTATTCTACAATTCTCTTTTTCCTGTAGGCAATTGAACCAAGTCCCAAGTCTGGTTATTTACGAGGGAATCCATTTCCTCTTCATGCCTTGGTCCCACTTATTTTTAGTGTCTACCTGCATTGCCTCTTCATAATTTTTTCATTCACTAGAATCGGTCAACAATAAATAATACAATGAGGGAGAGTATCGTTTAGGGGGTCTAATTAATCTGGTAGATATTCTAACAACACTTGTAGGAGTTTGAGGTACCTCTTTCTCCTGTTGTTGTACATTTTTATTTTCTTCTACCTTTAGTGTTTCTTTTTTCAGTGATCTCATCAAGCACTCTGTATTCTTGTTTTTCTTTTTCATGTTTCTCTCCCTACAATTAATATTTGTACCTGACCTTCTCATTGAATACGAAATCTCTACTCCTAATGATTTTATTATTTTCATAATCCCATAAGAAATAACCAAAATCATTAAAACAACATCCAATAAAGGTACACTTCTTGGATTTTTCTTCAAGCTTTGTTATATTTTATTTATCAATATGGACAAATGCTTCACAACCAAAAGTCTTCAAAAATTAATAGTTTACCTTTTTACCTACCCATGCCTCTTATGGAATGCCACCATCCAAACAGATTGAAGGTACTTTGTTTATTAAGTAAACAAAAATACCCATAACATATACTCAAAATTGCAAGGGAAACCCTGCATGCAATCTCATACTCCTTGCACATTCCATGATTGTCCTGTTCATCCTATCTGACACACCATTTTGTTGTTTTGTTACTGGAATTGTCTTCTCTTTATGAATCCCATGGTATGAACAATAATCATAAAACTCCTTGTTCCAATATTCACCTCCATTGTCTGATCTAAGATTATCATATCTCAACCAAAGATTATCATTTCTTAAAAGTGTCAAAAACATCATATTGTTTTTGAATGCAATAAACCCATTTTTTTATAGTTGCATCATCAATAAAAGTAACATAATAATGAGAGACACCAAGAGATGATACCTTAGTTGGTCCCCATACATATGAATGCACAAGCTCCAAATTTTCACTTTTCTTTTCTTTTCTGACCCTAATAAATCTGACTCTCTTTTGTTTTCCATAAACACCATGATCACATAAATCCAAATCAACCTTTTTAATATCTGGCAACAAATTCCTTTTGTGAAGTATCTACATCACCTTTTAACTCATGTGTCCAATCCTATTATGTCACAGTGTTGTATCCACTCGTATAGAAGCTAAAGAAATAGAATATTTAGTGTAACCAGTACATAAATACAATGTACCTACCTTCTCTCCTTTTTCTATCACCAATGATCCTCTGGTGACCTTCCACACCTTATCTGTAAATGTATATATACAACCTTCACTTTCTAACTACCCTGTTCAAATTATATATTTTCTCATATCTCAAACATGTCTCACCTTTTTCAGCAACCATTGGTTTCCATTCTTTCTCTTTATTTTTACCTTTCCCATTCCAACAATTTTACATGGCACATCATCACCCAAATGAGCTTGTCCAAAATCACCTTAACCATAATATTGGAAATATTTCCTATGGGGTGTGGCACGAAATGAAGCCCCTAAATATAATACCCAAGATTCAGTAATGTTATTTAAAGAAAGAATCAAAGAATCTTGTAACATATCACCTGTTAAATTTGCTTCTTGATTTTTTCCCTCTTGTCCATCTCTTTGTTTATTTGGAGCTCTGCAGTCTTTCTTCACATGTCCTTTCTTCCCACAATTCCAAAACTTTGTTTTTCCTAGTCTGGATTTGGATCTTCCCTTCCTAGAATTATAATGATTCTCTTATCCCTTTCCTCTATCATTTTGTCTTCCCTTGTTCTCCATGGTCAATGCATTACCTAATGTCTCACTTGTGATTTTCCATTGCATTTCCTCACTAAGGATAAAACCAACAACATTATCAAATTTCAGAGTCCTTAAACCAGAGAAAGACATACTTACAACCATGACCAAACCATTTCAACTTTATGGAAATGAGCACAATATTAGATGACCCCTAACCTCATCATCAAAGTCCACTTTTACAGAACTTAATTGATTAGTAACCGTATTAAATTCATTTAAATGATCGACACCAGACCCACCTTCTGACATCTTCATATTAAATAATTGATTAATTAGAAATACCTTATTTGAGGTTGAGGGTTTTTTATATATTTTATCTAATGCCTCCATTAGATCCTTCATTGTATTTTCTTTTGAAATATTGAAAGACACCGACACTTACAGGCACATTTGTATCATTCCTATTGCCTTTCTATCAATAACCTCCCATTCTTTGTCCTTCATGGCCATCGGTTCTTTGCTATTCCACCAAATGGTAGGAACAAATGATTGTGATATAAATAATATTCCATTTACATCTTCCATCGTTGGTATTTTTTTCCATTAAATTTATTGACCTTAAACTTTCCATCTTCCACCATTTCTTCCACTCGAACCAGGAACCCTCTTTTCCTACAAGTTACCTTTTGTTGTGATACTAGTTGTTAGAAAAATAGGACTGCAAAGAAACAAAATGAAATAAATGTAGAAATAAAACAAGGAAGATACACAATACAATAGTGACATATATATGCATGGTTCAACTAGAGTGGGCTACGCCAACCAGAGAAATTTCTAGGTCCTTCAATTTTATTATCCAGCAAAATGAAGGGATACAATCTACAACACACCCACTATAACTTCCTCTTATTTCTCTCACGGCCTCCTCTCTTAGAATAAAATATTCATCATAACACCTAGTTTCAATACAATTCCCTCATAAAAGAGGGTTTTTTTCTTGGGAAAAATACCTTAACATAACTTCTATTGTCATATCTGTGGCCTTATACTGAATGGTCAATATTGACCATGAAATTACAATATTTGAATTGTGTATCGTGTAGTTTCTTTGACCTTTATATGAATTAGAAACATAATAAATATCCACAACCAACAATTTTCTACAAGGACTTTCTGGGTACATTCTCAACCAAATTTTCAAGCCTGAGCGATATGCATAGAAGAGAGAAAAACTTCCCTTCTAATATTTGGATGAAACAAGTTAATGAATGTTGGTTTAAGAGAATAAGAGTTTAACAGAAATGATAAGTGAACTAGATGTTTTAAATAGCATAAGAGTTGACTTATTATTTAATATGGTTGATGATGTAGGAGCATCGCTCCACCTCAATGAATGCGCCAGCACGCAAACATGCAATGCAGAAAGGGAGAGGCATTAAACCTCCCATTTTTTAAAATTTGAAATAATCCTATACGGATTATTGTGTTGTAAGGCTATAAATCTCAGGCCATGCCTTTGAAGAGGTAGTGGCTGGATTTCATTTAAAAGGTTGCTTGTAGAAGACCCAAATCATAGTCAGTTCTGGATAAATATTAATGAAAACTTCAATGTAATAGATGAGGTTAGGTGAGAGAGGATGAGCTCGTAGAGACCCTCTTTTGTAAGGAGATCTTGTATCAGATTTCAAAAGGAAGATAGCCAGAGGATGATAGAGAGGTCTGGGTAGAGAGGTCTAGGTAGAGAGGCCTTAGGAGGTAGAGAAGTTCTGAGAGAGAGATTGAGAGAACTGGGACTCTATTGCAGTCCATTGTTTATGTAATAGAAAAGCATTTTTTCCTCCATATTGTTGTTCATGTGTTTATGTATTTCATGAATGAATGTTGTAGATGTATGATAAATTCCATTTACAGTAGGAAGATAGATTTCTCTATATTTGTTTGAGTTTGTAGTGTCATTCTGGGTTCTTTAGGCCATGCAAGGAGTGCACAACAAAACATTGGAAGTTTTGCAGCTAGTGCAAGGAGTGTGCATATGAACTCTGAGGAGTTAGGGAAGAACATGCCAGGAGGGCGCATCAGAGTGATCATGAATTCAAAGAGGAGCCTCAAGGTTGTTGAACACCTTGGAGGTAAGACTACGCAAAGAAGGCATAGAGAAACAAAACTACCAAAATTTCTACAGATCTATGTTGGGTGGGCATGGAGCAAGCACAAGGACTGTACATGAAGGACTCTTTATCGAGTTTAGTGAGAAACAAAGTTACTGAGAAATATGTAGAGCTCTACCAGGTGGTCATTGAGTCAGTGAAAGTGTGCATGGAAGAACTCTATGTTGAGTTCGAGAGAAACATGGTTGTTGAATACTTTGTGAGAAAAATCTATGTAAGGTGTGCATCGAGGAGAAGAGCAGCAGGAGGGAGAGAAGTATTTTTTTTTTATGAAATCCTTCAAAATATGAGTTTAATGAAATATCAAGAACACAATATGTTTGTGGGAGAAGGATTTATTCTAATTCCATAAGCTCAGAAGGGATAACGCCTTTAGAAGCGTAAGTGATACCAAGAGTTGGGTTCGTAGGAAGGAAGTTCAAAGGTTGAGACCCTTTGAACACAGACAAAAGATTCTAAGTTGAAGAAAGTTTGAAGCTCAGAAGGAGGGGAAACAACAACCATCCGATTCAGTTGTGGAGAAGAAGCTGGACCATTAGATCTACGTCCAGTGAATAAAGGAAGTAGAGGAGGAATGACCATAGGAGAACCACATCTCAACCATTATATTTGAGCACGTGGAACAACAACCGTTGGATCCATATGAATGTGCACAAGGTTTAATCCTTTAGAGTTTCATAGGAGTTTGGATATCGTGAAACATGACTTCATGAAAAGATCACATTCATTGATCAGGGAGCGATCTGGACCATTGATTGTCCATGGAAAATATCGACATTTCGGGGATCGAAAGATTTGAGGAAAGAAGTCTTTCAACTTCCCGAAACCTGAAGTCCCAAAACCATAAGGATCTTCCATCACCAAAGGATAGGTGGAAGTAGAGAAGTGTTTCATTGACTCGCACATCAGATAAGTCAAAGGGCAGAGTCACAATAACTGGTGAAACCCAAAATTGCAATGAGATCTGAGCCGTTAGATCTAGAGGAGCATGAGTTGTCATATTTAGGAACTCCAAAATATTTAAATTTCAGAAGTCAAAAATGTGAAGGAATTTGTTACTTGGAGGTCACAAGTCACAAAATCCTAATTTGCAAAAGGGGAATCTAGACTATCAAATCCAGAAGGGGAATGTGGCGAAAGATCGTGGACTCTGAGAGAAAGTACTCCAGGAGAACGCAAAGGAGAACTTTGAGATTCAAGATTGTCAAAACTCGAACAATCAAAGTGAACGATAGTCATTGATATGCTTTGGATAGGTGTCACCAGATCATGAACTACGTGAAGATTCACTCCGGAGACTTGTGTTTGTTAATATGTGAAATTGGCGAAGGTCATAGAGCCTAAACAATGAGATTCGTCGATGCGAAGTAGAACAGGCGGTGCTAGATCCAGAACTCTGAAAGAAGAGAAAATGAGGCCAGGGACCCAAGGAAAGAGAATGACCATTTATTTGGGAGGTACGTGTCAACAGATCTTTCACTCCGGGAGATATCCATTCAGCAGAGATGAGAGTTTGAGATTTGAGATCTCAAAAGTCTAGAGGCCTAGAGGAGCTACCGACTGTCGATTGGGGAGAGGTTCGTTTGACCGTTGATCTAAGTTGAAAGGTAAACATACAAAGGAGGAGAAAAACCATTGATTTATGAGACAGGTGTGCTTAGATTGTTAACTCCAAGAGATTGACATATGGAAGGAGCTGGGTTTGAGATTTCAATCATTCGAAGTCTGTATTTGCGAAAGGGATCACATTCGTTGATCTAGGAGGAAAAGATATGGTCCATAGATTGAAGGGCACAAATCTATAGCTTCAATTTAGACGTTATCATAAATATCATGACATCAACAATCAGGGAGGATTACGGGGCCAGTAAAAGTTCAAACGTTAATTTTCCTTGATTTGGCCGCAATTTCAACCACGGTTTTGGCAGGGAGATACATGTAGGCTTGAGGAGTATTGCGAGTTAAAAAGCTGGTTGGTCTAAAACCACTATTTCATGCACATGAAATCGTGTATTAACAAAAGGTCACAACCCAGAGTCACATGGGATAAGGGGCTAGTGAAAGGGAGCTAGCGCCCATGAACTGAAGAGCGCGAGAACACGTAGAAATAGGGTGTCGGT
Source organism: Picea engelmannii (assembly GCA_009831015.1). Lineage (NCBI taxonomy): Eukaryota > Viridiplantae > Streptophyta > Pinopsida > Pinales > Pinaceae > Picea > Picea engelmannii. The sequence goes on from ML785750.1 coordinate 49,082, forward strand.
GTCACAGGACCTGTGCTAAAGGAAGAAAAGGGGCCTGTGTATAATTGATTAGGGCTCATTTAGGAGCCTAAAGAGTTAATATGAATCGACAAGTAGAACGATATAGACACTGGGAGGTCACAGAACCCCAAAGGGGAGGGAGGTCTGCATCAGGTGGTATCAGAACACAGAACTTGTCTGCAGATTGTAGGCAAAGGTAAGGAGATAAAGGAGATAGTTAGTTACCATCATGTGGTATCAGAGCTAATTTTCATCTGTAGATTTTAGGCAAAAGGGAAAGAGGATATGACCTAATAACACTAGTGGTATCACAAGCAGGAGTGTGCCTGTAGAAAGTAGGTGAAGGAAGACATGGTACTGATGCTTTGTGAGAAGGTTGTTGCATGGACATAGCAATAAAATTTTAAACAATCAGGTAAGTTGTAAGAGGTGATGGAGATGCTCGTGGATGAAGAGTGATCCATAGACTTTCCAGGAGGGCAGGTAGAAGGTGGAAATGGCTACTAAAGGCCATGAGATCAGATACAAAATGGAGAATCTTGCTTTTGAAATGTAGAAGGATGAAAAATCACACTGAGTGTATGAGTGGCCCATGAAGAAGAAGGTGAAGTGGCCAATCAAGGGATTGTTGGCCAGAGGACAACAAAAATTGTTAAATATGTGTTTGAGGTACATTGAAGACCTCAGTGACACAAAGGAGGAAATGATTCATGTCTGTGAACCAGAGATTGGGATAAATCTCAGTGCCGAGGAGGAGAAGAGATCAGATGAAGATCTCATAAAGTGCCAAGTGGAAAAAAATGGACTTTAAAGTTTCCAGGTGGGCAATGGAAAGAGACCATGTGGAGGTCTTGTATACTGCTAGAGGAGCAGTGCTAGAATTCCAGCTTTCCAAGTGGGCAATGAGATGGGATCGGTTGCTTCCATAGAATTCCAAGTGGGCGGAAGATAAGTCCCAAATTGCCAGGCGGGCAGGGGAAAGGAGATGAGATTGTCTGAAAGTCTCAGGAGCTGAGGAGTGAGTTCATGTCAGGAAGGAACACTGATAGATGGAGATCCATGTGGATTTGTAGACCACGTGAATGAATATGATGACAAGTTAAAAAATTTCACCATCCAGGAGGATGATCAGAGGAGCATTCTGATTATTGGGGGAATTCAGATATTCCTACCAGATAGCCCAGTTGAGGCCAGAGCATGTGTTGCATATGAAACAATAGAAGAAGAAAAGCTAGCAGTGACTGTCATGATGAAGGAGAAGATATCAGAATCTCCCCAAGGAGAAGAGAAAGAAATGGAGCAGACACTGATGTCTACCCCAACAAAATGAGAAGAGTGTTCAGTCGAATGGCTCAAATTTTTTATCCAGGAAGCTGAAATGAAGGTGACTGCAACACTGGAGCCTGCAGTAGAAAGAGAAGCAGACAACATAGATATTGTTCATTTGTATGAGGAATTGGAATCCATAGAGAGAAGGGTAATGGTGCAGAGCTTACACATCCAACATGTCAATTTGGAGATAGATGGAGGAGCATATCAGTCCCAGGAGCAATAGGAAGAAGTTGGACTTGAGCCAACACAAGGATAAATGGTAGAAGATAATTTGTCAGAGGAGAAAGCTGAACAAAAACTCACTGATGAGATTGCAAAACTGAAGTTTGCAGCAGAGTGGAAACTTAGTGCCACAAAAGAAGAAGAAAACGATACGGGGCTTCAAGATAATCTACCCAATGTTAAGGAAGAGTTGTAACAGAGAATATTGCATAAGAAGAGCCAACCACTGGAGCAGTTGGACAAAGTAATAGAAGATATCAAGAAGTTGATGTTTTGTTCAACATAAGCAGTTAGAAAAGGAGAGATGAACAAGAGAGAGCCTTCCATAGCAGTAGGGAAGAAACATAAGAGAAAAAAGGAGCAACAACAACAACATAGTTGTACAGGAGCAAGAGGACAACTCCATAAGATAATTTGGGATCTAGGTGGATTTCAACATTGGAGAAGAGGAGCTCATGAACATGAGCTCATTTTTTTCCTAGCAGGGGAGTATGATGCAAGATCATCGCTCCACCTCAACGAATGCGCCAACACGCCAGCACATAAACATGCAATGAAAAAATGGAGAGGCATTAAACCTCCCATTTTGTAAAATTTGAAATAATCCTATACAAATTATTGTGTTGTAAGGTTGTAGATGTCGGGCCATGCCTTTGTATAGGTAGTGGGTGGATTTCATTTTAAAGTTTTATTGTAGTAGACCTAGATCGTAGTCAGGTCTGGGTAAATATTTATGAAAAATTCAATGTAATAGATGAGGTTAGGTGAGAGAGGACGAGCTCGTAGAGCCCCTCTTTTGTATGGAGATCTTGTATTAGATTTCAAAACGTAGATAGCTAGAGGATGATAGAGAGGTCTAGGTAGAGAGACCTTAGTAGGTAGAGAAGTTCTGAGAGAGAGATTGAGAGAATTGGGAGTCTGTTGCAGTCTAGTGTTTATGTAAACATCTGTATAGATACACAGATATAATAAAAAAGAAGTTTTTCCTGCATATTGTTGTTCATGTGTTTACGTATTTCATGAATGAATGTTGTATATGTATGATAAATTCTATTTACAGTAGGAATATACATTTCTCTCTCTCTTTGTTTGAGTTTTTCGTATCATTCTGGGTTCTTTAGGCTGTGCAAGGAGTGCACATCAAAACATTGGAAGTTCTGCAACTAGCGCAAGGAGTGCGCATATGAACTCTCTGGAGTCAGGGAAGAACGTGCCAGGAGGGCACATCAAAATGATCATGAATTCAAAGAGGAGCCTCAAGGTTTTTGAACACCTTGGAGGTAATACTATGCAAAGAAGGCATAGAAAGACATAACTACCAAAGGTTCTGTAGAGATCTGTCAGGTGGACATCGAGCAAGTGCAGGGAGTCCACGAGAAAGACTCTTTATCGAGTTTAGAAAGAACCAGATTTACTAAGAACTATTTAGAGATCTACCAGGTGGGCATTGAGCCAGCGCAAGTGTGCACAGAAGAAATCTATGTTGAGTTCGGGAGTAATAGGGTTGTTGAATACTCTATTAGGAAAATATTTGCAAGGTGTGCATCGAGCAAAAGAGTGCCAGGATGGTGAGAAGTATTTATTGTTCAATTAATCCTTCAAAATCTGAGTTTAATGAAATCCTGAGACCACAATATGTGCATGGGAGAAGGATGTTTTCTAAGTCCATAAGCTCAGAAGAGATAACGCCTTCAAAAGCGTAACTGAGACCAAGATTTGGGTTCGCAGGAAGGAAGTTCAAAGGATGAGACCTTTTGAACATGGACAAAATATTCTAAGTCGATGAAAGTATGAAGCTCGGGAGGAGGAGTAACAACAACCATCCGATTCGGTTGTGGAGAAGAATTTGGACTGTTAGATATACGTCCAGTGAGCAAAGGAAGAATATGAGGAATGATTGTAGGAGAACCACATCTTAGCCGTCAGTTCTGAGCGCATGGACCAACAGTCATTCTATCCAGAGGAACGTGCATGAGGTTTAATCCTTTAGAGTTGGACAAGAGTTCGTACATTGTGAAACACAACATCGTGAAAATATCACAGTCACTGATTAGGGAGTGATCTGGACCATTGATTGTCCAGGGAAAATATCGGCATTTCGGGGATCAGAAGAATTGAGGAGAGAAGTATTTCTACTTCGAGAAATGAAAAGTTGTGAAACCATTAGGATCATCCAATGCCAGAGGACAGGTGGTAGTAGATAAGTGTTTCACTGACTTGCACATCAGAGAATTCAAAGGGTAGAGTCACAAGAACTCATGAAACTCGAAATTGCGACGAGATTTGTGTTGTTAGTTCTAGAGGAGCATGAGCCGTCAGAATTAGGCACTCTGAAATATCAGAATTTCATAAGTCAGGAATTTGAAGGAAGTTCTGACTTGGAGTTCGCAAGTCCCAAAATCCCGATTTGTAGAAGGATAACCTGGACCATCAGATCCAGAAGGGGCACATGGAGAAAGATCATGGACTCCAGGAGAATGCGAAGGAGAAGTTTGAGATTCAGAATCGTTGAAACCTGAAAAACCGAAGTGAATGATGATAATTGATCTTGGTTGGATAGGTGTCACTAGATCATGAACTCCAGGAAGATTCACTTCGGATACTTGTGGCTATTGAGACGTGTAATCGTCGAAAGTCGGAGAGGCAAAATGATGAGAGATGTCGATGTGAAGAAGGGCACATGGCACCAGATCCAAAACTCCAAAAGAAGAGTGGAGGAGTTCAGGGACCCGAAGGAAGAGCAAGATCATTGATCTGGGAGGTACGTGTCAGCATATCTTCCACTCTGGGAGATACCCAATCAGCAGAGACGAGAGTTTGATATTTGATATCTCAAAAGTCCAGAGGCTCAAAGGAGATCTTGACCACCGATCGAGGAGAGGGTTGTTGGACCGTTGTTTGAGTTGAAAGGTCAAACATTTGAAGGAGGAGAAGAGCCATTTATTTACGGGACAAGTGTCTGTATATTGTTAACTCTGAGAGATTGACATACGAGAGGAGATGGGTTTAAGATTTCAAACACACAAAGTTCGGAGTGGGGAAAGAGATCACAAACGTTGATCTAGGAGGAATAAATATGGTCTGTAGATTGAAGGGAACATATATAGAGCGTCGATTCATACATTGTTGTCAATATCATGAGATCGACGATCAGGGAGGATTGCGGGGCCAGGAAAAGCTCGGATGTTAATTTTCCTTGAGCGGGCCGCAATTTCAACCACAGTTTTGGTAGGGAGATACGTGTAACCTGGAGGAGTATTGTGGGGAGAAAAGAGGGTTGGTCTAAAACCACTATTTCGCATGCCTGCAATCATGTATTAGCACAAGGTTACAGCCCAGAGTCACATGGGAGAAGGGGCTAGTGAAAAGGAGCTAGCACACGTGAACTGAGGAGCGCTAGAATGCATAGACAGAGGGTGCAGGTGTCATAGGACCAGTGCCAAAGGAATAAAAGGTGCCTTTGTATAATTGATTAGGGTTCATTCAGGAGCCCGAAGAGTCAATACGATTCGAATAGGAGAACGATCCAGAGGTTGGGAGGTCACAGAACCCTGAAGGGGAGGGGGGGTTGCATCAGTTGACATCATGAAAGAACTTGATGGCCCTAGTCTATTAATGGATACAATAATTTCATCAAAACAACAATTTCTAGAACAAATTAATGTATTGAAAGTTTCATGGGAAAATGAGCTCACCAAAACAATAGAATTCTTCAAAGAAGAAGTTGAGAGGTGGCTAGTCAGATACATCAACCTAAATGATGATGTAGATGACATGTTTCACCAATCATTCATGTAATTAAGAGAAATTGAGAATGAAATGTTTGAGATAAATACAAGGCATGAGATCACAGTGGCCCCCATGAGGGAATATGTTGAAGATTGGTTAATAAAATCCTTAATCAAACTCATCAAGTAAGAATGAAAAAAACAATTAAAACAGTTATGTCGTCTCAACCACAAAAATCATCTACAAAATATGTACCTTCAACCAAGTAAATGGTCCATAAAAACATTCCATCATAGTGATTCAAGAAACAACATTATTCTTCCTCTTCTTATCATTCTTCTACAATCATTTGTCATACTTTCATACATTTCCCAATAATATGTGAAACCTAGGATAATATTTGATTGTTTTTCTTCTGTCTTTCGGGTCTTTTCATTTTATGTTCTGTAGGATCCCCATGCCAGTCCTCTTTGAAGGGAAAATGTAAAACTTTATTTTCAAGACATTTACCTTGTATATTTAAATACTTATCTTATTTTTGAGGTTCCTAGAGAACTACTTTGGGATATTACATTATTGTAATCACAAATAATTTAATTCAAGCATGATATTTCAAGTGTGTATCTATCATAATATTTTTTGTTCCTAATGAAATGATCATTTAAAATTCTCTTCCATATGTTGTCTATGATTTCTTTATTCTTTTAATTGGATATTGTGTTATGTCTTGATCGAAATGTCATCATATTTACTTCCATACTCTGTTGGTTTATGAACTCTGTAATATATTGTAAATAATTTCATTTTATAAGATATATGATCCTATCTCATGTATTCTTTGCATGTGAATATTTATCTTAAATAATACGGGTCCTTCTTAGCCATTGCTTATATTGATGCATGAAATATAAAAATAGAGGAGTACCACCTCTTGAAAAATGTAGGGGGGTTTTATTCTTGTGAGGTTGTCATAAACATCGTAAAATAGGCTTTTGGATCAAAAGTCACACCGAGGAAAAATGTTGGAAACTACATCCAAAGATGAACTCGAAGAACCGCAAAAAGGACGGAAAGAAAAAAAAAACCTTCTAGCCATTGATTCAAGCAATTAGTTTAAAATTAGCTCAGATGTAGATACAAATATTGTTTTAAAATATGTAAGGAATGAGGTTAATCTAAGTATCCTTCATATCTAGTAAGATAGAGAGATGAACAAGCTCTTCCAAATCAAGATTCGGGTCAAGAAGACGAAGATAAATGCTTTGTTCGAATCTGGTTCGCAAGCTATTCTCATAGAAACATAGTTTTTCAAGAATCTTGGATTGGAGGCTCATGATCATCCTAGACCCAATCCATTGGGTTGGGTAAATAAGGATGCATAGATAAAGATAATGAAATAATGTAATATTAAATTTGTTTTAAGTGTTTATTTTATTGATGAAGTGTAATTGGATGTAGTTCCACTTGATGTATGTAGAGTAGTATTTGGAATCCCATACATGTATATGTGGGATGAAATATTCATGCAGAGAGACAACCAATACTAATTGATCAAGGATGGGAATTCCTACATCATTAACACACATAAAGGAAAGACAAAGATATCACTTGTAAGTTCCAACCAAGCCAAGAAGTTAATTAGTTCTAGTAATAAATATGTTTTTCTTCTTCTTAAGAGAAACTCAGTCTAATGATGAGTCTATGAGAGTGAAGGAATCCTTGGAGGGGTGTAATAAAGAGAAGAAAAATTAGTTGGAGGAGTTTCTACAGGAATACAAAGGAGTGTTCAAGGATCCTAAGGGGCTACCACCAAAGAGGGATCTAGAGAACGAAATACAATTATTGCCAAACTTCCCATTGCCAAATATTGGGTTGTATAAATAGTTTGGTCTACAAGTGAATGAAATGATGAAACAATTGCAACAATTGTTGGAGAAGGGTCTGATTTTACCAATTAACTCACTTTGTGGGCCAGTCATCATAATCGTACCCAATAAGGATGGGACTTGGAGAATGTGTATCGATTAGAGGGAATTGAACAAGATTACACTGATGAATCGATACCCTAATATAAGGATTGATGATATATTACACCAACTACAACATGCCAAGTACAATACTAAGATGGATTTGAAATGAAGATATCACTAGGTAAGAGTCAAGGAAGAAGGTACCCGAAAGACTGCTTTCAAGACAAGGAAGGGTTGTATGAGTTGTTGGTTATGACATTCAGTTTATTTAATGCACTAGATACATTTATGGTATTAATGAATGATTTTTTACTCCCTTATATATATTCATTTGTTATTGTCTATTTGGATGATATACTATTGTATAGCTCCACCTAGGAGGAGCACATCCCACACCTTTTGCATGTGTTTAGAGACTTTGAAGAACCATTGATTACTGGCCAATCTCAAGAAATGCAAATTTTCTCAACAATATTTGGTGTATTTGTGGTGGGTGATTGGTGGAGGGGAGATAAAGATATATCCCACAAAGATGAAGGCCATCATGAAAATTCCAACTCCTACAAATGTCATTTAAGTTAGGATTTTTGCTGGAGAAACACAATACTTGCGGAATTTCATAGCTTCATTTTCATAAGTAGCTACACCACTCCATGCCATAACAACTAGTGGTAGGAGTTTCTAGTGGGGGAAGAATCAATACAAGTCCTTTGTGAACTCAAAATAAAGAGAATTAAAGAACTAGTGCTTGCACTACCAAACTGTAATGATCCCCCGTCGTTACAACAACATGTGACGCGTAACCAGTGCAAAATGTATATATTTATTTTTTTATTTTTCTTTTAAAGTAGGAAAGTAACAATGACAACAGTTAATCAATGCATCTGGATGACAACCACAATGCACACAATTCATGAAATGGAAAAACATAACAACCTAGCATACTAGCACATCAAGAATCTGGAAGAAACATAAGACAATCAGTCAGACGAAAAATAGAAACAACTGTGTGCCCGTCCTACCCTGCAAGGTAAGGACCTCCAGGACACATAAGAAATTCTCAAGCCTAGGTTCCCATCGATTTTTACCATTTAAGGTCTCAAGGCTGGCAATTTTTCTAAGGAACAAGGAGGTGTCTACGTCTCACCCGACATGCACAAAATCACACCTACTAAGGCAAAGACAACATCAATCAACCAACCACGATAGCTTCGATGACCATTAACTAGAACCTTCCCAACAAGCGAGAGACAATCAAAATAATGTTACACCAAGTACAACCTTAAGTAAGAAAACAACATCATCCACAACGGGAGGCTCGCAATTCAGAGTCAGGTTTGTACGTGCATGTCGATCAACCCATGCAATGACCCAATCATAAGGTATCGCGTCGCCACCTTGTGACCGAGGCGCTAGGGACCCACGCATGAACAAAATGATTCCAAACCTTCTACCAAACAAAAGTATAACGTGCCTAAAATCCGTTGGCACTAACATACATTGTTACTGAAGACAATGTTTTAAAGTTGTAAATAAAAGAGAAGGTGTTGAAGGTGAAAATCTTGTAGATGTAAAATCATAGTCTAACTTCTATAATATTTTCTTATTCCATTAAAAAAAAATTGACATTAAAACAAGGTTTTAGTAAATGCTTATACATATTACGAAACTGATATCAATCGAAGAGTTCTAGATAAGGTCAAGAAAATAACTATGACCAAATGTAATGTCTAGTAAGGTGAGGGACAAGGTTCTAAATTATCAATGGGAAAAGGGATGTGTCAAAAGAAGACATTTATGGTTGAAAACTACAACCCAACTTTTATAACCCTTTTCAATAGCAATTTCAATAGAAATTGTTGTATTAGACATCCAAAATTTATAAACATTGAGGACCCATTATCTTGATATCAAATAGGA
>ML785750.1:58304-85015 GCA_009831015.1 Picea engelmannii
GAATACAAAGGAGTGTTCAAGGATCCTAAGGGGCTACCACCAAAGAGGGATCTAGAGAACGAAATACAATTATTGCCAAACTTCCCATTGCCAAATATTGGGTTGTATAAATAGTTTGGTCTACAAGTGAATGAAATGATGAAACAATTGCAACAATTGTTGGAGAAGGGTCTGATTTTACCAATTAACTCACTTTGTGGGCCAGTCATCATAATCGTACCCAATAAGGATGGGACTTGGAGAATGTGTATCGATTAGAGGGAATTGAACAAGATTACACTGATGAATCGATACCCTAATATAAGGATTGATGATATATTACACCAACTACAACATGCCAAGTACAATACTAAGATGGATTTGAAATGAAGATATCACTAGGTAAGAGTCAAGGAAGAAGGTACCCGAAAGACTGCTTTCAAGACAAGGAAGGGTTGTATGAGTTGTTGGTTATGACATTCAGTTTATTTAATGCACTAGATACATTTATGGTATTAATGAATGATTTTTTACTCCCTTATATATATTCATTTGTTATTGTCTATTTGGATGATATACTATTGTATAGCTCCACCTAGGAGGAGCACATCCCACACCTTTTGCATGTGTTTAGAGACTTTGAAGAACCATTGATTACTGGCCAATCTCAAGAAATGCAAATTTTCTCAACAATATTTGGTGTATTTGTGGTGGGTGATTGGTGGAGGGGAGATAAAGATATATCCCACAAAGATGAAGGCCATCATGAAAATTCCAACTCCTACAAATGTCATTTAAGTTAGGATTTTTGCTGGAGAAACACAATACTTGCGGAATTTCATAGCTTCATTTTCATAAGTAGCTACACCACTCCATGCCATAACAACTAGTGGTAGGAGTTTCTAGTGGGGGAAGAATCAATACAAGTCCTTTGTGAACTCAAAATAAAGAGAATTAAAGAACTAGTGCTTGCACTACCAAACTGTAATGATCCCCCGTCGTTACAACAACATGTGACGCGTAACCAGTGCAAAATGTATATATTTATTTTTTTATTTTTCTTTTAAAGTAGGAAAGTAACAATGACAACAGTTAATCAATGCATCTGGATGACAACCACAATGCACACAATTCATGAAATGGAAAAACATAACAACCTAGCATACTAGCACATCAAGAATCTGGAAGAAACATAAGACAATCAGTCAGACGAAAAATAGAAACAACTGTGTGCCCGTCCTACCCTGCAAGGTAAGGACCTCCAGGACACATAAGAAATTCTCAAGCCTAGGTTCCCATCGATTTTTACCATTTAAGGTCTCAAGGCTGGCAATTTTTCTAAGGAACAAGGAGGTGTCTACGTCTCACCCGACATGCACAAAATCACACCTACTAAGGCAAAGACAACATCAATCAACCAACCACGATAGCTTCGATGACCATTAACTAGAACCTTCCCAACAAGCGAGAGACAATCAAAATAATGTTACACCAAGTACAACCTTAAGTAAGAAAACAACATCATCCACAACGGGAGGCTCGCAATTCAGAGTCAGGTTTGTACGTGCATGTCGATCAACCCATGCAATGACCCAATCATAAGGTATCGCGTCGCCACCTTGTGACCGAGGCGCTAGGGACCCACGCATGAACAAAATGATTCCAAACCTTCTACCAAACAAAAGTATAACGTGCCTAAAATCCGTTGGCACTAACATACATTGTTACTGAAGACAATGTTTTAAAGTTGTAAATAAAAGAGAAGGTGTTGAAGGTGAAAATCTTGTAGATGTAAAATCATAGTCTAACTTCTATAATATTTTCTTATTCCATTAAAAAAAAATTGACATTAAAACAAGGTTTTAGTAAATGCTTATACATATTACGAAACTGATATCAATCGAAGAGTTCTAGATAAGGTCAAGAAAATAACTATGACCAAATGTAATGTCTAGTAAGGTGAGGGACAAGGTTCTAAATTATCAATGGGAAAAGGGATGTGTCAAAAGAAGACATTTATGGTTGAAAACTACAACCCAACTTTTATAACCCTTTTCAATAGCAATTTCAATAGAAATTGTTGTATTAGACATCCAAAATTTATAAACATTGAGGACCCATTATCTTGATATCAAATAGGACAAACCAAATTAGGATAGAGGTGAATAGTCAGTGTATCACCAAATGTAGATTTGGTTTATAAATCATTAACCACATTATGCAAGTAAACAAACTGATGTTATGAATCTTAAATAAATTATTATAACTACTATTTTTTTTTCTTTTTTAAAGTGCTCATATACATAGTAGAGATCTAATACCAGTTTTGAAGAATTCGAGATAGCATATAAAATCCCTATGTAGTAATGATTGGAGTTCAATGGAAATAAACATATCTGTGTAGTAATAACTGAAAATTAGATAGCAATAAAATTTTCGGTGGTATTTGCTACCCAAAAAAATACATTTCTAAATTGCAAAAAATAATTCCATCTCTTAACCATTGAATAATTAAACAAAACAAAGATTTCCAAATACATAATCTTGCCCATCTTTAACCACTCCATAATTAAATCTTCTGGGCATTTATAGAACTTTGTAAATTATAAGAATAAAAATTATGTGTAACTGCATCAAATCATGGGGTGGTTATTAATGAAATGGTTAAGATCCGGGCGTAGATAGACCACGAACTGGGTGCATCTCTTATCACTGCACAATTTTTAATTTTTTTTGTGTGTTTAATCAAGGAAATAAAAAGTTGGGCGCACTTAACCCCAGGTTCCGAAATTGGAACTATTCACCTACGAACTATCCTTTAACGGAGACTCACCAAAACTAAAGAATATTATAAAATTGGAATAGCTAATTATAAATAAAAATTGCCCAAGAAAACTCAGAAAAATCGTGGGTAAAAAGGATTTTGTAAAAAAATTGACATGGTCGAAGTCCAATAAAAAACCGAAACTCGGGCATAGCGTGCATTAAGGATTACAGCCAGCGGGGAGTCTTAAAATATATTCATGGAGATCCTTTAAATGTATGCAGAGTCAAAAAAAGGAGGCACAAAAAATAAAAGTAATTTCAGACTCAAATCCCATCAACTCAGAGGATATTTTGGAAAGAGACTGGGTGAAATGTACCATTAAAGGGAAATGCAGAGCTAAAGTCCCCACCAATCAAGTTAGAGGGAAAAAATGGGAACCACGTTCTAGTTTAGTCTAAACACAGAGCTAATTTCCTCAAATAAATAATAAAAAAAAACAGGGTAATCTTCAAAGTCCCAACGCAAAGGAAAGAAACAAAAATTGCAGAGAAAAAAAAACAACATTAAACACAGAGAAACAAAAATTTTGGTGAATGGGAGAGACATTCCCCAAATCGTTGTGTGGAAACATGAGTTTGAAAAAAATACATCACAATAATCGTAGAGGCTAAGGAGGGAATAAACTCCCAGGAGAGAATTCCTTGTTGGGCAGAGAAAGGATCCTACAACTATTATCCATGGAGAAGAAAGAAGGGATTTTGAATCTAAATCTTTAACACCAGAGTGAAAGACAGTCGATTCGGCTCTTGCCAGACTTCTCAGGAATGGACTAATAACTTAAAGGATAAAGGAACAAAATATAAAAGCACAATTGTTTCTTGTATTAAAAACAATAAAAATGCAGAGAAGTCATTTACATTCAGAGTGTGGGTTTTCCATTGGAAATAAAATCAAAATTACAGTGAGCATAAGTCTAGGATAACTTTGAACTCTCTAATCATAAAACACTCGGCTCTTCAAGACAAATTTGCTGAAAGAAAAATAAAATATCTAGATAGTATTATCCTGAATAAAAAATAAACTTTAACACAATAGAAGTACCTTAACTGAAGGGGCAAGAACATAATTTAACTACCCTTCAACCAAATTTCACAAGCCTAAATTGCCAAGACAGAAAATTAACTAAATTTTAAACATAATGATGCACACATTCTTTCGACGTTAGAGAGATGCATATACAGAGAATTTAACTACAATTGAATAAAAATATACACATGTGTATTGTATCCAAATGTGAATAATCCATAGTCATTGTACCATGCATGCTCCGTCCATCTCCTACTTTCCAACCAATGTGACCTCATTGGTACCTCCCAACCAACATTAGGGGTACTCTTCTTCCCCTGAACCTCCTGAGCCGCAAAGGGGGAATACACACAATACCAAATAATGCTAGCACCCAGCGCACCTCACAGGGTTGAGCTATCACTCATTACCCGAGCTGGGTATCCCAACTCCCACAACAGAAAGTTCAGTCAAGATGAAATTTCAACATCATAATGTTACTGATGCAAGAGCATCGTAATCAAGCACAAAAGCGGAGGACAACTAGATATGCACCAGTGTGCATTTTGAGGATGTTTTGAATTTGAAAAGATGAAGAATTAATGTAATATCTGGAAATTATATATTTTCTTTTATGGTTTGGGAATTGTAACGCATATCCTGAGCATTGCTCTCATCTATCGGTTGTAGAAAATTAATGTAATGAATGAAAAGTAGATGCAGGATTTAATTAGATTAGATATCTTGAGTATTAGGAGGGAAAACTCAAGGAAGCCCCTCATATGTATTGTATTGTATCATTATTCTCAGGGTAGTTGTTAGAAGAAGTAGAGCAAGAGAGAGCATAGGAGAGCAGAGAAGAGCGAATATTGTAGAAGTTGTATAAGCATCTAGTTGTTGCCATAGAACCCATGTACAAAATCACTTGAGTTAATATAAGAATTCTTTGACTCAAATTCATGGTGTTGTTATGGATACTATTTACATCTATTGAATGGTATGTTTACAATTTTCTTATATGCTCTGTTATGCATTTGCTTCAATGCTTTTATGTGTATGATTTCATGTTGAATGTATGAAGTTTGTGAGAGGGAGAGTATGAGTTTCAATTCTTTCTCTTCCTGAGAATTCCTGCAAGGAGTGAAGTGGAGGTCCTTAAGGAGTGATTTGATGAGGTTCTGAGTTTTACCTCAGAGAAGCTTAGGATAGATAGAGTTGTTCTCATACCAGCAGTAGTGAAAGTATTGCATAGAGCCGTGTAAGGTGTGCATAGGCCAGATTTAAGTCTGAGAATTTTCCAACCAAGTGAATGGTTGAAGAACTTTTTTCGCAAGGAGGGTGAAGATTTGGAAGATATCAAATAATTAAATATTATCGTGAGATCCACAAGGAGTGTGTGTAGGAATCCCTTAGAATCCTTGAGTTTGTAGTGAAGAACCAAGTTTAGAAGGGATAGAGACTTCTAGGAGTTTGAAGGAAGGATTAGGGTTGAATTCGCCTCGCAGAAAACCAAGCTGAGGAGGAAGAATAGAATGATATTTGTCTAGGAGTCTTGAGTGCTTGAACGGATGATGGAATAGAGGGAGAAGCATCGAGTTGCTGAGAGTCATTGGATGAAGAAGAGTTGGGAGGAGGATAAAGATGAGATTCATTAATCTTTTGAAATCTCAAGAGAGATGGGGGCCATTGATCTGACACCCAAGAGTTTTGGGGTTTCAGCCATTGAGAAATTAGAGGTGAAGACTTTCCCAAAGTTGTGAAAGGAAAATCCTCGATTTAATCGGATCCGTTGGTTAGTGGAGGAACTGAACCGTAGATCTAGAGTGATCGGATCTTCGAGGGTTGGAGATTTGGAAGTGAAGGTAGAGTTGTTCATTGATTCTCTGAATCATGAAGTCCCAAAATATTTAGGAGCTAGTACCCAGTCCCTAGTGGAAGGTTAGGACATGGACATAAGATAGAAGGGAAGTTCTTGCTAGGACCTTAGTCAAATTTTGGGGTTTCGGAAGTTGGACCGTTGGGTTTTTATCACTTCAATATTCCCAAGATTGTGAGTTGTGAAATGCTCTTTGGTGTAAGCCGTGGACATAGTGTCGTGGTTGCATGGGAGAAGAGATTTCCCATAGTGCTATTTCGCACCGACGGAGATCATACAAGGACCTATGGATTTAGTCGTAGGATTCTAGCAGGGAATCAAAGAGCCATATTGGCTTAGGGATATAGAAAGATCAAAAGACTGGGAGGTCAAGAAGACCATGATGCGGTAGGAGTGTTGTGTCAGGTGGTATCAGAGGTGACAACTTTTGTTTTCTGTAAAGGGAGGATAGGGAACAATTGTGATTTGAATTTTGCATGGACAGATTTAAACAATGCTGCCAAGAAGACGTCAAGAGAGACCCATGCCCGATCCAACTGTGGAAATGGAAATGAGATAAATTCATGCTCGATTGGATACTATGGAAACAACACAGAGGTGAACACCTGATATTGGAGATATCAGTGAGGCAGAAAGTGATAATGAAGACAGAACTGAAGAATAAGTTGTAGCCAAAGACGATGCACAGGAACGTCTATTCAAAACTGTTGCAAGAATAGGGGCTGGAGAAAAAATGGACATACTAATGTATGAAGGCAACTTGTATGTTGAAGAGATGATAGATTGGTTTAGATCTTTGGATAAATATTTTTATTATGAGGATATCGAAGAATAAAGGAAATTAAAACACGTTGTCACTAGACTGAAAGGGCATGCAACATTGTGGTGGGATGAACTACAGGATGATAGGCATTGCAAAGGAAAACAAAGAATCAAAATCTAGGATAGGATGGTTGCCAAGATGAAAGACAAATTCATACCCATATATTACCAGATCAATATGTTCCAAAGAATGCAAATTTGAGATAGAAAGGGATGACAGTGAAGGAATACACTGAAGAATTTTACAGAATAAACATTAGATTTGGTCATCATGAAAGTGATGATGAAAATGTCGCCAGATATATGAATGGCCTGAGATATGACATTCAATATGAGATGAGCATAGTGAAAATCAGGACTGTAGAAGATGCTTATCAGGTTGCTCTGAAAGCTGAAGAGAAATTTGCCCGAAAACAAGGTCAAAGGGGCAGAGGTAGAAGTCAGAGTAGAGGCAAGGAAATTGCCTAGGACAAAGTATAGAATCCCAAGGATGAATAAAATAAACTACATAACCACCCAGAAAGGGGAGGAAGCTCGCAAAGAGGACCATATTTCGATAGGAATACTTTTCCTCGGGCAAGAGGAAGAGGAAGAGGCACATGAGGTGAAATAAAGTGTTTTTTCTGTGGAAAGATCGAACACAAATATTTTGAATGTCCTGAGATAAAGAGAGATGGAGGAGGTGAAGCTCACATTTCATAAGAGAAGAGGTGAAATGTTGAGGCAGAAGATGCAGTAGGCGGGAGATCCTTAATGATGAGGAAAGTTCTCTTGAATCCAGAGAAAGAGATGGAGAATCCAATCCAAAGGAACAATTTGTTTAGAACTTCTTGCAAGACTAAGGATAGGGTATGCAAGGTGATTGTTGATAGTGGAAGCACATATAATCTAGTATCGACAGAAATGGTGGAAAAGATGGAATTGGAAACAGTTGCACATATGAGCCCATACAAAGTTTTGTGGTTGCATAAAGGACATTAGGTAACTGTCACTAAATAATGTTTTGTTGAATTTAAGATAGGGGGGTATAGAGATGAGATCTTATGTGATGTTATTCCCATGTATGTCTATCATATTTTGTTGGGGAGTTCATGGTAATATGATAGAAATTTTATTCATGATGGGAGAAAGAACACATACACCTTGGAGAAGAATGGTAGGATTCATATGTTGCTGCCAATTGAAGACAAGAAGGTGAAAGAAGAGACAATCAATACTATACTTCTCATGAGTGGGAAGGAACTTCTGGATGAAGTTAAGAAGGATGAATAGATGTAGCTTGCTATGGTTAGAAAAACTAGAGTCATCTTGACCAATACCTCGATAGATGATCTACCTGAGGAAATTCAGGAAATGTTGGAGAATTTCGTTGATATAGTGGTGGATGATTTACCTTGTTCATTGTCACCCATCCGAAGTATAAGCCATCACATTAACCTTATACCAGGGGATATTTTAGTAACAAAGTAGTGTACAAACTAACGCCGCAAGAGAATGAAGAACTTAAGAAGAAAGTACAGAATTTGATGGACAAAGAGTTGATTAGAGAAAGCTTGAGTCCATGCATTGTGCCAACAATGTTAAGTCCAAAGAAGGATGGTGGATGGAGAATGTGTATAGACTCGAGGGATATAAACAAATTCACCATCAGGTATAGATTTCCTTGACCTAGGATGGATGACTTGATGGATTGCTTGAGTGGGGAAATTTTTTTTTCAAAAATTGATTTGAAAAGCAGATATCATCATATTAGAATTAGGGAAGGTGATGAATGGAAGACAACATTCAAGACAAATGAAGGACTGTATGAATGGCTTGTTATGTTGTTTGTCTTGACAAATGCGCCAATTGCTTTTATGAGATTGATGAACGAAGTGTTGAAATATTTCATTGGAGAGTTTGTAATTGTGTATATTGATGATATACTGATATTCAGTATGACCGAGGAAGAACACTTAAGACATTTAACTCTAGTAATGAGGAGGCTGCAACAAGAGAAGTTGCTGATAAATCTGAAGAAGTCGTCTTTCATGAAGACACAACTCATTTATTTGGGTTTTTTTATCTCTCCGAATAAGTTGAAGATGGATCCTGAAAAGGTAAAAGCAATCAAAGATTGGACATCACCAAGGAATATCTTTGAAGTCAAAATCTTCCATGGACTAGCCAGTTTTTAAAGGAAGTTCATCAAAAAATTTAGTGGAATTTGTGCATCAATAATGGACACAATTAGGAAAAGACATAAATATTTTCATTGGACAGAGGAAGAAGAAATAAGTTTCAATTTGTTGAAAGAGAAGATAACTGAAAAACTAGTTCTGGTTTTTCCATATTTCAGTAAGACATTTCAAGTGAGATGTGAGGAAAGTGGATTTGCTATTAGAGCATTATTAAGCCAAGACAATAGACTGGTTGCATACTTCAGTGAGAAGATGAACGATGCCAAGAAAAATTATTCCACGTATGATAAAGAGTTTTATGCAGTCATACAAGCATTGAAGAAATGGAGACACTACTTGGTTCCAAAAGAGTTTGTTTTGTATAGCGACAATCATGCCTTATAGTTTATAACATTACAAGAAAAAATGAACTAGAAAAATGCAAAATGCATTGAATTTATAAAGAACTTTACTTTTTTTATAAAGAACATTTTTGGAAATGCTAACAAGGTTGTTGATGCATTGAGAAGGAAATGTTTGATTCTACGAGATTTTTGTAATGTACCTCAAATTTTCCATAATTTTTTCTTTTTTAAGGGACATTAATCTTCAAATTAATTTAATAGATTCAAAGTTAAGAGGAGGTAAAATTCAATTCCTGTTTATAATATCTGTGAGTTTTCTTAAGTTTCGACTACCACACAATGATATCTTTTAACCAGTCTAACTTACTTTGAACAATAAAACTTATATGGATGATTTTCCATAATTCTATCAATTCCCTCCACTCTCAACTACTCTCATATACATATATATCTATATAGTAGACTAGACTTAGGACTTATAGTCCAATATCTCATTTAAACATGAGTTTCTATGCTTGTGCGCAAGACTATCTTATTTAACCTTGAAATAAAAATCATATACCACATATAACGTATTGGGTCGTGACTCTTCCCCTTAGCTAATTATATGAGGCTTAGTGATAGATGCTTAGCATCATTTGGTAAGGTTCAATTCATAAAACAAATTCCTTACGAATTAATCGTGGTTAGTGATCTTCCAGTTGCCACCTAAAAGAAGGTTTTGGGTAACGAAAATCCCACACTAATCCTCATTTAAATTTTCCTTATCTAAACGATGTATCAAAAAAGACTTCACTTGAATGATATGTTAACTGTAATGATATAGTTGGAGTGAACGTGTCCCAACTAGTTGTGTCATGAAGGGACTATTATTAAATGCACATTTTCTTGACATGGGAATAATGGTTTACCTATCATGAGGAAGTTAAATCTCCGCATCTACCATTTAATGGCGGTCCTATGTGTGCGAGTTTTGAAGTTTTCATCTGACCCTTCATCCAATATAGTCGTGCCAACTCTTCCCTCATCACATGGATAGACCACCCTTCATACCCTCAGTATTTACACTGTGTAGTTAGGTCTCCTCTTAGGGTTTAATGTGTTTTATGTTTTCATTGTGAAGTCCTTCGAGAATGATCTGCGTATTATTTTCTTGATAGTGAAGGTTGTCATCTTGGGGAAATGTTACCCGATGGAACAGATATCGCCATTCACCCTCCCTGGTAATCTTACGATACCAGTGTATTTTGGTCATTAAACGAAGCTCAAGTTTTCATTACAGAGGAAGGACCTTCGTATTAAATATTTTTTTGTCTTTAATTAAATCTCCCCATTGTCATTATTCCTTGTAACTTTTTTGAATTGTTCCACTCTTGGATAAGTATATGCTTCCTACTTTATTTTTATTCCCATCTTCCTGATAGGTCTTGATATCCCATTCCCTTGTTCCGAATTTTAAAAGCATCTCACCTGCGTTAGTTCTCATGTGATTTCAATCTTAGGGTTTCGTTAATGCCTACTATCGTTTTTCTATTACAGTCCCTCTATTGATATGTGTCGAGGCCTAAAGTTGAACAATCCATGACGCTTCGCGGGGTTTTTAGTCTGGCTAAATGTCTATGCTATGTATTGCATATTACATTGCATTTATTTCTTATCTTTTTTATAAGGGTTGAGCCCACGCTTCTATATTTTCTCAACAGACCCTTAGTCGGTCCTTGCGAATAAAATGCTTTATTAAAGGCTATTGCATTCTTGTCCGACACCATTCAAAAAATGTGACTTTTGTGTTTTTTTGTTTTTTGAACAGTTCGATTGAAATACCCTATGGAATAAGATGTTTGATTTTGTAACATTTCTTATATTAAGTATGTATCACTATCATTATCGTTGTCTACAGTAGTATACACCATCTTTAAGTCTTGTAAAATTTCAGCGAAAGGTTAATTCTTTATTTATCGTTGCTTTATAAGTACCCTTTGCAATATAGAAAGTCGGTTCTGGGAAGGTTTTAATCTCAATATTTACATATAGCATTTGTTTTGTGTCTACGTTTATACTATGTCTTCGGCCTACTCGCACGACATGTATTATACAATGTGTATTTTAAATATTAGCACTGTTGTTCTTTTTCATTTCGTAAAGAGAGATTGATTCTATGTTTTGATGCCAACACTAATAATGGGGCTTTTTTGATGCAAGGGTATGCATCAGGAATACTTGGACCATCATCCCATCAACCTGGGATGTCTATTCAACCAAAACACGACAAGGGAAGGATGCCAGATATCCATTCATGAGTTAAGTGTCATTTCAGAATTAATCGTTACCATCATATATCATTCTAATGAAACTTTTCGTTAGATTTACTTTCGTATATTTTACTAATGTTTACAATGGCAATTCTTTGCATAGATTTCGACTACACAAGGTTCTGGATGTCGGTTTATATCATTCGTGCAAAAGGTATTCGGGTTTCGTGCATAGTACCTCTCATACTTAGCTTTCCAAGTTCTAAAAATGAGGACCAAGGTTCTGTCAAACTTTATCATTAATAATTCAAGTTTCATCCCGATTTCCTGTATCGGTTAGTTACGGGATAAACCCTACTTTTATGTTGATATCACATTGTTGGAAGGGAATGCAATACTTGTTTGAGGTTGGACACATTTTGATTTTGGTCTGATTGGATTTGTATTACAAACATTAAAGGGTGTAATCATCAGATTCTTTCTCTTGTATACTTGTATTTTAAATACCAGGGTTAGCAAATTTAAATCCAGTCTTAATGGTACTATGGTTCTTTATATTACCTAGACTGTTTATAAAAAAAGTCATATCAACATGTGTACTTCTAGAAAATATCTTTCCCCAAATTTTGTTTTGTTACTTCTGTATTGTTATATTTAGAGGCTTTGTTGTAGTCAAATAGAATTATCATTTCTTTTAATTCCTATTTATCTTTTCCAGAATTCCTATGAAGACTAAATATATTGTTTGTCTTCCATTATATTTGAACACCTGTTGGAATTGAAATCGGAAAAACCTACATGTATGCATGTATAAAATTAACTTATGAGCTTCTGTAACTTGTATCTCTTCAATTCGAATCTCAATGAAGTTGAAAATAGAATATTTAAACTTCTGTACAGGTATTAGGTATACATAATTATATATAAATATATATGTACATAACCCTATACAAATGTTTATTCTTTCCATGCATTGATATTATAGTAGTGTTATTACTATGTAAAACCCATTACAGTAATATGCGAATATATAAGTAATTTGTTTGTGTATACCTTTCAGTATTTCCAAAGTTGAAGGTGCACTAAAAAGACTCCTTTAAATTGATTTTCTTGTACTTATAAAAACACAGGGTTTCTACTATCCGAAATTGGAATTTGGTCTAATTTTATTTAAACTAGAAGTATGCTAGTGTATTCACAAAGGTTTTGATTCTACTCATAACTAGCATATATATATATATATATATATATATATATATATATATATATATACAAGCAGTTTTATTCGAACCATAAAATTTACACTTGTAGAGTATTAATCTACATTTGTCCATCCATTCATAGTTTAACTCTTAGCCATAATTCACACAGTACTATACTAACTCTACTCTTTAGTCATTTACATCAAAGCGATTCATAATTAAAAGGAAAATCATTAGAAATAATTTACCGAGTAACATATAGATGTATTCTGGTAGCCATTTAAAAACAAGAGATATATAACCAGAAAAGAGTAGATGAACATATCTGAACCAGTTTGTTGAAAGACAAAGGGAAAAACCACGTTCCTCCCAACCTTAGAACGTAATAGCCAAAGTCACTTGTTACATTCACCCCCTAGCCTGACCATGAATCCATAAGGGAAAACTTAGAACTCCACCTCAATAATAGTCCTTCTGCTTCAACAACTTCTCCCTGCCTCACACTCAGAAAACCAGTGTTCATAACAGCAAGAGATAAATTTCCTTTTTCCAAGCATACTAGGCAGTGTCCTGCCTCCTCTCATATGCTATATATCAAAAGCCATTTTTGCCTAGATCTTTTTCCCCCCTTGGGAATTTTCGCAGCTTTCCAAATCCCTAATTTTCAGGGGCTTCCCATGGACAAATTCTTGATTTTCCACTTGTAGCAATTATCCCTGAGGTAGTTCCAACATGTTCCCCACTCATGGAGTCATGGTGAGCTGATTTTAACATGGTTGTTCAATTTGTCCATCAATAATAATTATAAAATATTTTGTTTCATACAAATGTCATAGTCGAATAGTTTGTTGGGTCAAATCAGATCTCTACCCAATAGTCATAATTATCAATTACAATTAACTAAATTCAGAATTCGAAATTTCCATAAATGGAAAAAAATTCCAATTTTGAATTTACCAAAAATGGAAATAATTTCCTAAGAAATTTCAAATTCAAAAATAATTTATTTTGGGGATGTTACATCCTTTCCCCCTTCAATAAAACATTGTCCTCAATGTTTGTTCCTTTCTTCGAATAGGTTTGGATGAGATTTCTACAAATCTCCCTCCAACTCCCAAGTGGCCTCCTCAGGGTTAAAGTGCTTCCATTACACTTTTACCTGGGCGACGGCTCTGTTCCGAAGTACTATTTCTCTCCTGTCGAGAATGCACAAAGGTTCCTCTTGGAAATCGCCTTCTGGTTCCACATGCACCAAGTTCTAATCGATAATATGAGTAGGGTCATGAACATAATTCTTTAACAAAGAAACATGAAATACATTATGAATTTTTAGATTGGCAATAAGTGCAAGTTGGTATGCTACGGGTCCAATTCGAGCTAAGATATCTAAAGGCCCACAAAACCTGGGTGCCAACTTGGCACAATTCCCTAACTTTAGTGAACTTTTACAGGATTTTACTTTTAAATAGACGTGGTCTCCCACTTGAAATTACAAGTGTCTTCTTTTCTAGTCCGCGTAACTTCTATGTCAATCTTGTGCCTCTTTTAAGTTCTGTTGTACTTTTCTTACCGTGCTCTCCATTTCCTGGAGCATCTCTGGTCCAACCATGATTCTATCAATTGGGTTATCTGAGCTAGTTGGAGTCGTACACTTTCTGTCGTATAGTACCTCTAAAGGGCTCATTTTTGCCGAAGTTTTGTACCAATTGTTGTATGCAAATTCTACCAAGTGCAAGTAGTCTTCCCACTTGGTTTTGTTCTTACGTACACACAGAGCATATATTGTACGATTTGGTTTGTTCGTTTAGTCTGTCCATCCGTTTGTGGATGATAACTCATGATGAAATTCAAGTTAGTATTTAACCCTGCAAACAATTCTTTCCAAATAGCAGATGTAAATTTTACGTCTCTATCCAAAATCACCATTTTAGGAATACCATGCAGTCTAAAAATTTCTTTCATGAATATTTCAGCAATGTTAATAGCTTTAAAAGTAGACTTTATAGGAACAAAGTGTGCAAAGTTACTAAGTTTATTGATTACCACCATAATTGGATCATTTTATTTCTGAGTTCTAGGAAAATCTGTAATAAATTCCAGCGATATAGTCTCCCATTTCCATTCCGACATAGGTAAGGGCTGCAACAGGCTAGCTAGATGCTGGTGTTTGGCTTTTACCTGCTGATAATATTGACACTTAGCTAAGTATTTTGTTGTTTCACCCTTCATATTAGGCCAATAAAATAACTTTCGTAGTGTTGTTATCATTTTCTGGTATCCTGGATGACAAGAATATTGTTTCTTATGAACTTCATCCAAACTGTTGACTTTAATTCTATTGAATCTAGTATGTATGTTTGGTTTTTAAATCATAGTAGACCATTTTTGTCCAAAATCAGATCTGTTTTGTCTAAATTTCTTGTAGTGTTCTGTAATTCTGCCACCGTTTGAATGTAATTTTCGTCGTTATTACCTGTAGTGTTTAGCCTCTATTCAAGATTTCTTTCTTCCCTACTAATGTTTATTTCAAAAAACCCATGAACTCTTCTTCTTAAGCATCAACTACTTTACTTTCCTTACATTTGATATGTCTTCCCTCAAAGTCAAATTCCCTCAAGAAGGCTATCCATATTGCTTGCCTTGCATTAAGGTCCGGTTGACTAAACAAAAATTTCACACCGCTGTTATTAGTCAAAAGAAAAAACTTTCTTCCCATTATGTAGTGCCGCCACATCTTTAAGGCATGTATTACAACTACCAACTCTAAGTCATGAGTGACGTAGTTTTGTTCTTGTTCCTTTAGTTTTCAGGACTCATAGCAAATAACGTGCCCTTCTTGAGTTAGGACATCACCTAGTCCTTCTTTACTTGCATCTACATACAAAGTGAAGTCTTTGTCTAGATATACTACCTTTAAAATGGGTGTGGTCGTTAATAATTCCTTTAACTCATTAAAACTGTCTTGACATTTCTGTGACCAGTTAAACTTGGTTCCCTTCTTTTGTAGTGATGTGATAGGGTATGCTATTTTGGAAAATCCCTCTATAAATATGCGGTAATACCCAATGATTCCCATGAACTATCTGATGTCCACTATGTCCTTAAGAATCGACCATTCCATGATGGATATTATTTTATATGGGTCGACTGCAATGCCTTCTGCAAAAATTGCATGCCCTAGGTATTTTATTTTCTCCTGATAAAATTCACATTTATCGAATTTAGCATACAGTTTGTGCTTCCTTAAAGTTTGAATAACTATCCTTAAGTGTTCTTCATCTTCTTCTTCTATTTAGAATGTACTAGAGTGTTGTCAATAAATACCAACACGAAATTTTCCAAGTGCTGTCTGGAAATATTGTTCATTAAACACATAAACGTGGCTGGTGTGTTAGTGAGTCCGAAAGGTATAACAACAAATTTGTAATGTCCATATCTCGTTCGGAATGTTGTTTTACTTATGTCCTCATATTTTATCCTAACCTGGTGATAAGCAGATCGTAAATCCAATTTTGAGAAAATCTTTGCCCCTCCTACCTGATCGAATAGATCATTTATCCTAAGTAAGGGGTATTTGTTCTTAATAGTCATTTTGTTTAATTGTATATAATCGATGCATAATATTAGAGTGTCTTTATTTTTCACAAAGATGACTGGTGCTCCCCATGGTGAAACACTCAGTCTGATATATTCTTTGTCCAATAATTCCTATAGTTGAATTTTAGTTATGATAATTCTGACAAACTCATTTGGTAAGGTGCTTTAGAGATAGGGGATGAACCGGGTAGTAGGTCGGTAGAAAAGTCTATCTCCCTTCTTGGGGGTAATTCAGGCATCTCATCAATAAACACGTCTCTGAAATCATGTAGAACAACAAAATCCTCCAAGTTGGGTTTATTTTCTTTTTCTAACAGGTTTGTTGCTTGGATGGCATAAACTTGACACCCCTTTCTCATGCATTTCTTGAATTGCATTGCGGAAATCTGCCTAACTGAGACCGGTTTTTATATACCTTGAACTGTCCTAGCATTTTCGTTTTCCTCTTTATACTTGATTGATTTTTCATAATAATCTAACACTGCTTTATGCCTTTCTGACCAATCCATTCTGATAATTACATCATACGACCCTAACGGTAGAATGTTTAGATTTGTCTTTATGTTTTGACCACTTAACCTGAACTCATAATCAGAAATAAAGTCGAAAACTTTTCTTTTTGTTCCTGTTGCTAATTGTACCAGCCAAGATTTTTTGTGTCTTGTTTTCTTAAGTTTATTTAACTCCACTATACCAGGGGTGATATAACATAATGTAGCTCCAGGATCAATTAAAACAGAAATATGAGTGTTATTGATTTTACCTTCAATTTCCACCACAGAGGATTGGTGGTCTGCTTGACGACCATCCACGGATGCATTTATCCAATGCAAGATTCTGCCCACATCTCCCACTGTAGAGGCTTCCTGCAGGTGGTGAACCATAGTTCTGGTTGCTACAATCAAACATGGACAGTTCCTCCTTAGATGAGGTTCTCCACATTCCCAGCATTTTAATGGTTCATGAGGGTTGTCCCGAAACTTCTTTGTTCCCAGATTTACCAGTTTACCGCCTCCTTGAGTGTTTGGATTGTTGGAGTGAAAGCATTTATTTGGAAATATTTTTTCTACGTTTCGATAAGGAGCTGGCTGGTATCTTTTCTTCCACCGGTTCATTCAGTCGTGCTTCTTGTCTTTCCAAGCCTTAGGAAATTCTGAATGTTGTTTGTATTGGTCGTAACACATTCGGGATTTTTTGAACACTTCACTCAAGGATTTGGGATTATCAAATTTGATTATGTCCTTGTAGGATTTTTTTAAATAGCTTAGGAACCGCTGGATTTTCACTTTATCCTCTCGGATATAAGGTATGAACCTTACTAATTCCATGAATTTGTCTATCAGATATTCCATAGTCATTTGACCAAGTCGTAGCTCATAGAATTCTTTGGTTTTTCTTTCATAGTAACTTTCATATAGGTATTGTTTCTTAAAGTATTTATTAAAGTATGACCATTCCATCTATTTCTCCTTTAGGCCCTTGGCCAATTTCAGGTCTTGCCACCAAATGATGGCTTTTCCTTTCAGATTATAGATGGCCATTCTGACCTTCATATTACTGGAATAGTTGTATATTTGGAAATACTTCTTGATTTCTAATAACCATGCTTCAGCTTCCTCCCCTGTTCTGGATTCCACATCAAAGGTAGTGGGTTTGATTTTCTTAAATTCTCCATTAAGGGGATCTACCTATTTTATTTTTCTATCTGTTTTTATTTTATCTTCAGCTAAAGGTGTGCCTTCAGATGAGTTGTCCCCTTTTTCTTCTTCAATACAATAATTCTTGGAGGCCCTTTTACTGATCTCTTCTTCCTGGTTCTCCTCATTTGGGGTTTTCTTTGTCACTATACTACACAACATGACTTCATTTATTTCCTGTTGTTCATATTGTGACTTTTTCATTTTCTCATTGTCTTATTTCAAAACCTATAGCTCAACAATGAGATTCTGCATCATTTCCAGAACTTCAGTAAGTGAGCTTTCGTCACTATTTTGTCTCAGATCTTCAAGAGGTCTTTGTTCAGGATTCCCCTCAAGTCTGATTTCTGCGTCATCCTGGGATGCCATTATTAACACAAAACAAAGAGGATTTTTCTATTTGTAACATTAATGGTTTGTTGGTTTTACATAGACAGAAATATGTGCTAAGTAATTAATTTGACCCTGTTCAAGGTCCAAGTGTTGTAACCTTGATCTGATACCATATATAATGTACCTTAAATTTGCCATAATTTTTTTTTCTAAGGGACATTAATATTCAAATTCATTTAATAGATTCGAAGTTAAGAGGAGGTAAAATTCAATTCCTAATTATAATCTCCGTGAGTTGTCTTAAGTTCTGGCTACCACACGACAACATCTTTGAACAAGTTTAACTTACCTTGAACAATAAAATTTATATGGATGATTTTCCATAATTCTATCAACTCCCCCCACTCTCAACTACTCTCATATACATATATATCTATATAATAGACTATACTTATGACTTATAGTCCAATCTCTTCATTAAACATGAGTTTCTATGATTGCACGCAATACTATCTTATTTAACCTTGAAATAAAAATCATATACTACATATAATGTATCGGGTTGTGACTCTTCTCCTTAGCTGATTATATGAGGCACAATGATAGATTCTTAGCATCATCTGGTAAGGTCCAATTCATAAAACAGATTCCTTACAAATTAAGCATGGTTAGCGATCTTCCAGTCGCCACCTAAAAGAAGGTTTTGGGTAACGAAAATCCCACACTAATCCTCGTTTAAATTCTCCTTAGCTAAATGATGTCTCAAAGAAGACTTCACTTGAATGATATGTTAATTGTAATGATATAGTTGGAGTGAACGTGTCCCAACTAGTTGTGTCACAAAGGGACTATTATATTCTGACTATAGATGTATTCTGATGTCCATTTAAAAACAAGAGATATATAACCAAAAAAGAGTAGATGAACATATCTGAACTAGTTTGATGAAAGACAAAGGGAACAACCACGTTCCTCCCAACCTTAGAACGGATCAACCAAAGTCACTTGCTCCATTCACCCCCTAGCCTGACCAAACTCAAAACTCCACCTCAACAATAGTCCTTTTGCTTCAACAACTTCTCCTTGCCTCACACTCAAAAAACCAGTGTTCATAACAACAAGAGATAAATTTTCTTTTTCCCAGCATACTAGACAGCATCCTGCCTCCTCTCATATGCTATATATCAAAATCCATTTTTTCCTAGGTCTTTTTCCCCCCTTGGGAATTTTCACAGCTTTCCAAATCCCTGATTTTCAGGGTCTTCCCATGGCCAAATGATTGATTTTCCACTTATAACAATCAACCATGAGGTAGTTCCAACATGTTCCCCACTCATGGAGTCATGGTCAGTTGGTTTTAACATGGTTGTTCCATTTGTCCATCAACAATAATTATAAAATATCTTTTTTCATACAAGTTTCATAGTCAAATAGTTAGTTTGGTCAAATCAGATCTCTACCCAATAGTCATAATTATCAATTACAATTAACTAAATTCAAAATTCAAAATTTACATAAATGGAAAAAAAATTTCAATTTCAAATTTACCAAAAACGGAAATAATTTCCTAAGAATTTTCAAATTCAAAAATAATTTATTTTGGGGATGTTACAATTTTTTTGTGAAGACCTTATGTTTTGATAGCCTTAAGGATATGTAGAGAGGTGATTCATATTTTAGGGACGCTTATGAAGCATGTGAGAATCCTGTTCTAAGAGAAAAAATCCAATGGATTGAATACTTGATGCAAGATGGACTGTTATTCAAAGAAAACCAATTGTGTATCCCAAAGAGTTCTATGAGAGAAAACATTTTGAAGGAAAAACATAGTGGAGGATTGGCTGGACATTTTGGCCATGAAAAGACATTTGCACAACTGAACAATTGTTATTATTGGCCAGGGATGAGGACAAATGTCAAGAAATTTGTGAACAAATGTAGAATTTGCTAGCACAAAAAGGGGAAAATATATATTACCATATTGTATCAACCATTTCCAGTACCAGAGAGGTTGTGGGACGTGGTAAGCATGGGTTTTGTGTTTGGAATGTCGAGGACACATAGAGGTTGTGATTCCATATTCATCGTAGTCGACTGATTCTCAAAAATGGAACATTTTATTCCATGTCAGAAAACCATTGATGCAACACACATTTCAAATCTCTTTTTCAAACAAGTTGTTCGACTTCATGGTTTACCCAAGAGTATTTTTTTTGACAGAGACACCAAATTTGTTGGTCATTTTTGGAGGACACTATAGAAAAAGTTGGGGACAAATATATCTTTTAGCTCAACATATCACCCTTAGACGAATGGATAGACTAAGGTAGTAAATCGAAGTTTGGGAGACTTATTGAGGAGTTTAGTAGCTAAACATCATAGTCAGTGGGATCAGATTATGTCGCAAATAGAATTTGCATATAATGATTCACTTAATAAAATCACAGGACAAATCCCATTCCACATAATGTATGGAATGAAACCAATAGGAGTATCTAAGTTGAGAGACTTAGAGAAGAATGAGTTCAGGAGTGCTGGAGCAGAAGATTTTGCAACAGAAATACAAGAGATCCACATTAAGATTAAAGAGCAGTTGCAGAATTCCAACTAGGAGTACAAGCATAGAGCAAATCAACACATAAGAGAGCTTCAGTTCGAAGTGGGTGATTTGGTATTATTTCATTTAAGAAAAGAAATATTCCCAAGGGGAACATATAATAAGCTGAAGATGAAAAAGATAGGGTCATGTAAGATTTTAAGAAAATTTGAGGCAAATGATTATGAGATAGAATTTCCAGATTATGTGGGCATATCACCCATATTCAACGTAGAAGATTTGTATCCTTACACACAAGATGAAATAGATGGGGAAGAGAATCAAAAAGAAATCTAGTGGGTTAAACAGATGTCTGTAGATGAAAAGTCGTAGATAGAAAAGATCATTGATCAGAGAGTTAGGAAGAAAACCCAGAGAAAAACATATTTTGAGTATTTGGTAAAATGGAAAGGACACCCAATTGAGGATTCTAGTTGGGAAAGTGAAGTGAATATCCAGAAACATGGACAAACAATGTAGGAGATCATGGACCAGATTCCATGAATTTTTCAGCCAGAGGAGTATGATGGAGGAACATCATAAGAAAGCACAAAAACAAAGGACAACTGGATATGCACCAGTGCATGTTTTGAATTTGAAAAGATGAAGCATTAATGTAATATCTAGAAAATATATATTTTCTTTTATGGTTTGGGAATTGTAACGTAGATCTTAAGCATTGCTCTCATATGTCTGTTGTATACAATTAATGTAATGAATGAAAAGTAGATGTAGGCTTTATTCGATTAGATATCTTGAGTAGTAGGAGGGAAAACTTGAGGAATCCCCTCGTATGTATTGTATTTTATCATTATTCTCAGGGTAGTTGTTAGAAGCAGTAGATCAAGACAGAGCATAGGAGAGCAAAGAAGAATGAAGATTGTAGAAGTTGTATAAGTAGATAGTTGTTTCTATAGAACCCATGTACATGGGCACTTAAGTAAGTATAATTATGCTTTGACTCAAATTCATGGTGTTGTTCTGGATATTGTTTACATATATTGAATGGTATGATTACAATTTTCTTATATGCTTTGTTATGAATTTGTTTCAATTCTTTTATGTGTATGATTTCATGTTGAATGTATGAGGTCTATGAGAGGGAGAGTATGAGTTTCAATTGTTTCTCTTATTGAGAATTCCTACAAGGAGTACAGTGAAGGTCTCCAAGGAGTGTGTTTATGAGGTTCTAAGTTTTACCGCAGAGAAGCTCAGGCGAGATAGAGTTGTTCTCATACCAGCAATAGTGCAAGTATTGTATAGATCCATGCAAGGTGTGCGCAGGATGGATTTAAGTCTGAGACTTTTCCAACCAATTGAGTGGTTGAAGAACTTCAGTTGCAAGGAGGGAGAAGAGTTGGAAGATATCAAATAATTAGATATTATCATGAGAGTTGTAAGGAGTGCATGGAGGAATCCCTTAGAATCCTTGAGTTTTCATAGAAGAACCAATCTCAAGAGGGATAGAGACTTCGAGTAGTTTGAAGGAAGGATGAGGGTTGAAGTCACCTCATAGAAAACCAATCTCAGGAGGAACAACACCAAGTTATTTGGCCAAGAGTCTTGATATCTCGAATGGACGGTGGAAATCATAGAGGGATAAGCGTCGATTTTTTGAGAGTCATTGGATCAAGCAGAGTTGAAAGGAGGATAAAGCCAAGATTCATTCATATTTTGAAATCTCAAGAGAGATAGGGGCCATTGATCTGACACCTAAAAGTTTTGGGGTTTTAGCCATCAAGAAATTAGAGGTAAAGACTTTCCAAAAGTTACGAAAGGAGAATCAACTACTTAATCAGATTTGTTGGTTAGTGGAGTATTTGGACAGTATATCAAGAGTGATCGGATCTTTGGGGGTCATAGATTTGGAATTGAAGGAAAACTTGTTCGTTGATTCTTCGAATCGCGAAGTCCTGAAATATTTGGGAGTTAGGACCCAGTCCCTAGTGGAAGGTCACGACGTGGAAATAAGAGAGAAGGGTAGTGCTTGATAGGACCTTAGTCATATTTAGGGGTTTCAGAAGTTGGGGCCTTGGGTTTGTATCACATCAATATTCTCGAGATCGCAAGTCGTGAAATGCCTTTTGGTGTAAGTCGTGGACATAGTGTCGTGGTCGCGTGGGAGAAGAGCTTGCGCCTAGTGTTAGTTCACGCTGACGGAGTTTTCACAAGGACCTGTGGATTTAGTTTTAGGATTCCAGTAGGGAATCGAAGAGCCATATCGGCTCAGGGATATAGAAATATCCAAAGACCGAGAGGTCAAGCAGACCCTCCTAAGGTAGGGGTGTTGCATCAGTTAGAAATCCAAAATTTGATCCACACTCCTCCTATGCCATCATTTTATAGATTTTTATTAGTCATTAGTTTCCCAAAACCCTCATTAGATTCCTTTTTCATTTAATTAATTTCAAAAAACCTCCCCCATACACATGTCGCCCGATCCCGTAGTTGCACTAGAAAATCAATTTTATTAATTAATTAAATTTGAATATTTCCCTCACCCACCTAAAAGCGTTCCTAAAAAAACTCCTCGGTGTCCCATTATTCCCTTACAATTTTTGAAATGAATTATTCCTTACTTTAATCTTAGTTGAGTTCATGAATAGAAAGTTCCAAATGATAGGTTCCTTACTAAGTTAGACATTCCCCTTTTTCTTTAGTTTTCCCCTTTTCTTTAAGTTTCCCCTTTTCCTTAGGTTTCCCCCCTTTTCTTAAAGTTTACCTTTTTCTTAAAGTTTCCCCTTTTATTAATTAAACCTTTATTAAAATTTCCACTTTAATTATTAATGCTTGAATTTTATTTACCCCCTTCCTGTTATCTGTCTAATTAGATTTTTTTTTTGTTCTAAGGTTCTACTCAGACCTAGTTTTTCAATTCAATAGTCTTGGCAATAGTTCTTAAGGGAAAATTTAGTTATTAAAATTTACTTATCACATCATTCATTTTAAGTCCGACCAGGTCCTATGGAGGCATAGTTTTCTAGGCAATAGGTTTATTAACTTACCAGTTAAATTTGTGACGTGCCCTTTAGGACACACTATGTGCTCCAAGGGTGCCACTCGCCTCTCTCCGTTTTCTTTGCACGATGTGCCCTTCAAGACACACTAAGTGCTCCAAGGGTTTCATTCGCCTCTTGACTGAATTTGGTAAACTTCAAACCCCTGGAGTCAATACTCCATCTGGTGATCTTGTGGGAGACTAAGGGCCTCTAAGGAATAAGGACCCTGCCTTATTGTGTGCCCCTTAGAATCATCGTGAGCAACTGTTACAGTCTTCCCTCACGACATCGTGGGTCTTCTTGAACTGGTTAATTGTTAACCTACAGTTTGAGCCATGGCGGGAGTGCTAGTAGGCTATGGCACAGATGCTTCCACAAATCTCCCTCAATGTCTCTAGTTATCATGCATGACCCCTCTACTCCAAATGTGAGTCTGGTTGGCAAGATATTGTCATCCTTCATCCATCAAAGAATCATGTCAGCAATAATAATCAACTTCATAACATATAATTGTATGTACATATGTCACATCAACAACATTCAAGCCATAACAATCCACTCCCTGACTCGATCCAGAGTCCACAGAGTTTCATCGATGCCTCGACATCCTCAATGTCCAGAGATTTTCACACTCAGGAGAACCCAGTCAGTATCACATGTCGATGTAAATACAACAAAGTAACATAACATCAAATCCACAATATCTCATAATCATAATCCAAATATCCAATAATATGATGACCCGGATCACTTGCACACAAGTGTCCTCAAAGAATAAGTCTGCTCAAAGCACGCAAGAGCAGGATGTTACATACACCCCCTCTTGTTTTAAAATTCATCTTGAAGTTTCATAGTATGTAAATGCCGAAATAAAGTGTATCACATTATCATATGTCTAACTATCAAATAGAAATGGAACTACTAATGCATATCATATGCGTCCTCCCAATTCGCTGAGTGTGGACTATAGTTGTGTTGATACTAAGAGGGGGGTGAATCAATATCAAGTACAATTTAAAACCTTTTTCAACTTATAATTAAACCATTCAACTATATCCAATGAGAAATCAACAATAGTATAAGAGTTACACCAATACACCACAATACACCATGCACAATATATGAGAAATAATCAATAGTTATTGTTCAAGTGAAGTAATGACTTCCAAAGGTAGCTACAGCTTCCAAATGTAAAGGGAGGGATAAACCTCCAAGAGGAAGATACAATCCTCCAATATCAATAGAGATCTGAACTCTCCATCCTTTCGCCTTCCTTCCACCCAAAAATATATGAGAGATAATAAAACTTTACATTAAATCATCACCATTAATCAATCATCACATAGAACCTGATAATGCTTCCTGAGACTTCTTCAATTTCTGCAATTCTTCAATTCCTGGAGTACTCTGATCCTATAGATAATATTACTCAATGTATTTTATGAAACTCCTCCAATTTTCACTCCTTGAATCCTCCCCAAATAGAGGTTATAGAAAGAATGGTAGACTTTATTCAATTCTGGTCTATTCAGGAGAGTGAACTTGTACAGAATGCCCCGTGCTCAATATTTAACATCCAATTTTGAAACTTGAACACAAGAAACTACAGTCCAAACTCTTTCCAATGAAATTTGTCCCATGTCATTGGGATTCTCGATGAAGAAGTTATGATTTTTTTACCCAGAACACCTGTTTATTGACAAGCTTCAGGACTGGTCACAAACCCTATCTTCCACAGAGTGTATATCCATAATTATAGCGAATAAAGAGTTGAAATTTTTACCAGAGGTACCTTGATATGTCTTCTCAATTCCATAGTGATTTCATCATATGAGGCATTCTATAAAAACATTTATAGCAAAAATGGTAAGATGACCTGAAAATAACATACCTTAGAACACATCACCAAAAGACTTCATCCTCCCTTGAAATCTGGCCTTCTTTACTTCTTATTTCCTATGAAATTCGAATTGTATCAAATGAATGTATAATGATGTTTATTTATACCATTTATGTCACTTCCTTTTAACATTAGGGTCAACCTGGCACTTTCTTATTTTGTAATTCTTTTCTTTAATTATCTTCATGGCCTACATGTACTTCCTTATTTAATTCACTTTGTCATCTTCAAAAATTCATTTCTACTCAACCATGAGGATCCACGTGACATGCCACATACCACCGGAAACAACATGATGTATACTATCCATCCATGGGTGTTGTATCTGCATGTGCATTTTCCTTCATGTCCAAATACCTTCATCAATCTTACGGTCCAAAACCCATGACTATGGTTGACATCAATGACAAGAACCTATCTTCCAACAAGTTGTCCCACTAGACCTTGACCTGATATACTGTTCAACATCGTAATTTTCAAATGTGATGGTCATGGATGAGGATTGGCTCCACGATGAGAGCACCCTCATCTGATAGATTCAAGGAACTCATGTAAATAACATGTGTATCATCAATAACATAATGTCTCAAAACATATACGTGAAAAACATCATGCATATGCCTCAAAGAATCAAGCAAGGCTAGTCAATAGGCCACATGTCCCTTACTTTCCACAATCTCAAAGGTTCCCACGAACCTAGCATATATTTTAGCACCCTTTCCAAACTTTATCAAACTCTTATGTGGTTTCTATTAATTAAGGTTGGTTTTCATTGATGTCAACCCTTGAAGAAAGTTCGATAGAGAATTCTGATAGCACCTAGGTTTGGGTAATGGACCCAAGTTTGTTTGATGGATAATGGTATAAGTTTTGATATATTTGCAGGTAAGACTATTCTATATGGATAGTACATGTGATGTCATTTATGGTGGTATGTGGAACATCACATAACTCCTCACGTTTTGAGAGTTATGGCCTTACGAAGTTGGAGGACCCTCATATCTCATCTAGAAGCCCCAAAAGGTCAAAGTAGTCAAAGTGGTTTAAGAGATTTTAGAAGGTAAATAATAAAGTGAAGTGATGAGTGTACTATAATTCAAAA
>ML785750.1:86582-118487 GCA_009831015.1 Picea engelmannii
TTTTGTTGAAAAATCCATGATTATTTCCATATCTTCTATTTACACCATTCATGTTTCTTGCGTATGTGTTCCTTTCATTGATTCTACAATTAATTGCCTTATGTCTGAAAATTTTGCAAGTATAACAATGACCAAGAAAGAAATTTTGATACCTTGGAGTAAGTGAGCTTCTCTGTGATGTAGTCCATCTGGGTTCATGATCTATTCTTCTGCAGTTTCCTTCATACTGATTGAAGCTTCTTTGATTCCTGAAGGTAGGAGGTCTTCTTGAATATTCATCTCTTTTGTAATCATTCTTTCTTTCTGGTATCATGGTCCACTTCTCGTCAACTGTTTGTGTATCTCTTTCTTCAACCTTCTTGTTGGTATTTGCATCTTCTTTGTATGAAGTTTCACCCATGCATCCAAGATGTGTTAAGTCTTTTGTCACTTGAGAGTTTCTTAAGCTCTTCCTCAATGAGACAACTTCTTGTTCAAGTTTCTCACAATCTTCTTCTTTCTTCTTCATTTGGACATTCCTTACTTTTCCTATTCTTCTTTCTTCTTCGAGTAGAGTTTTCAAGGAAATGGTTTCTTCTCTTAGTTTCTCAAAGTCTTCTAATTGTTTCTTCAAGATTGCAACTGTATTTTCACAACTAACCAATTCAGTTCTTATTTTTATTTGGGTGTCTTTAAGCTTGCTATTTTCAATCTCAACATGCTTCAATTTTTTAAAATTCTCATCTTCTTGTTGAATAATTTTTTTTTTTATGATTTTCTTCTTCTTCATTGGAATTTTCTTCTTCAGTGTCATTTCTTTCAGTCCTTGGATAAGGAAATTAAAATTCAACATGACCTACTCCTTCACAATTAAAGCAAAAGAATTGACCTCTATTTTCTTCTTTGAAATCTGAGATGTTGTAATTTTCTTCAACTTCTTATTGTTCTTCTTCTTCTGCGTCTTCCCTTACATAAAGGTCTTGTAGCTTGTCGCAAAGCTCTTTTGATGATGCACATGATCCCACCTTGGATTTCACTGAATTTGTCAATCCATCCAGGATGGTATCTATTGTGAATTTGTTGTTCCTTTTTGCTTCCTTTTGAATCCAAAAAGAGGTTATAGAAAGAATGGTAGACTTTATTCAATTTTGGTCTATTCATGAGAGTGAACTTGTATAGAATGCCCCACGCTCAATATTTAACATCTGATTATGAAAATCGCACACATGAAACTCCAGTCCATACTATTTCCAATGAAATTTGTCCCATGTCATTTGGATTCTCGATGAAGAAGTTATGACTATTTTACCGGAACACCTGTTTATTGTCTAGCTTCAAGACTGGTCACAAACCCTATCTTCCACAGAGTGTATCTCCATAATTATAGCGAATCAAGAGATGAACTTTTTACCAGAGGTACCTTGATATGTCTTCTCGATACCATAGCAATTTCACCATCTGAATAATTCTAGAAAAAAATATTATAGCAAAAATGGTAAGATGACCTGAAAATAACATACCTTAGAACACATCACCAAAAGACTTCATCCACCCTTGAAATCCAGCCTTCTTTACTTCTTATTTCCTCTGAAATTCGACTTGTATCAAATGAATGTATAATGATGTTTATTTATACCATTTATGTCACTTCCTTTTAACATTAGGGACGACTTGACACTTTCTTATTTTGTAATTCTTTTCTTTAATTATCTTCAGGGCCTACATGTATTTCCTTCTTCAATTCACTTTGTCATCTTCAAAAATTCATTTCTACTCAACCATGAGGATCCACGTGACGTGCCACATACCACTAGAAACAACATGATGTATACTATCCATCCATGGGTGTTGTATATGCATTTGCATTTTCCTTCATGTCCAAATACCTTCATCAATATTGCGGTCCAAAACCCATGACTAGGGTTGCAATCAATGACAACAACCTATCTTCCAACAAGTTGTCCCATTGGACCTTGACCCGATATACTGTTCGACATCGTAGTTGTTGAATGCGATGGTCAAGGATGAGGATTGGATCCACCATGAGAGCACCTTCATCTGATAGATTCAAGGAACTCATGTAAATAACATGTGTATGATCAATAACATAATGTCTCAAAACATATACGTGAAAAACATCATGCATATGCCTCAAAGAATCAGGCAAGGCTAGTCGATAGGCCACATGCCCCTTATTTTCCACAATCTCAAAGGGTCCCACGAACCTGGCAGATATTTTAGCACCCTTTCCAAACTTTATCGAACTCTTATGCAGTTTCTATTGATTAAGGTTGGTTTTCATTGATGTCAACCCTTGAAGAAGGTTCGATAGCGAATTCTGATAGAACCCAAGTTTGGGTAATGGACCCAAGTTTGTTTGATGGATAATGGTATAAGTTTTGATATATTTGTAGGTAAGACTATTCTATATGGATAGTACATGTGATGTCATTTATGGTGGTATGTGGAACATCACATAACTCCTCAAGTTTTGAGAGTTATGGCCTTACGAAGTTGGAGGACCCTCATATCTCATCTAGAAGCCCCAAAAGGTCAAAGTAGTCAAAGTGGTTTAAGAGATTTTAGAAGGTAAATAATAAAGTGAAGTGATGAGTGTACTATAATTCAAAAGTGAACAAAAAATAAATTATTTAAATAATAAATTTAATGGAGAAATTAGAAGTGGGTTAACCCTAAAATAAGGAAAGTGGACAAAGTGACCTAGAAGATGCTTCTAACAAAGCTACTTAGAGAGTATAAATAAGAGGAAAGGCTCTCTCATTTTATATAACACTTGAGAATATTGAATATCTATTGGTGACTCAGGTAACAAAGGGATATCTAATCTGAATTTCAGAGGGAAGGTGAAGAAAAGAAGGCCACAATTCAAGGGAGGATAAATTATTTTGATGATGCTTTCTAAGGTATGTTATTTACAGGTCATCTCACCATTTTCGCAATAACATTTTTTATAGAATAATTCAGACCATGAAATTGATATGACATTGAGTAAATGTATCCAAGCATCTGTGGTAAAGATTTCATCTTGTGGGTCATTTTATTTTTGGAGTTACACTCCGTGGAAAATAGGGTTTGTGGCTAGTCTTGAAACTAGTCTAAAACAGGTCTTTCAAGTAAAAATGCCATAACTTATTCATAATAGATAAAAATTAAGTAAAATCCAATGTCTTGTTTACATTAAATTCTTTAGTATTATGTGTAACAGTTTCATATTAATTCAACAAATATTCATGCGGGGCACACTCTACAAGGTTGCTCTCTAGAATAAGCCAGAATTCAACAAGGTATGTCATTTTTTCCATAACTCCTTTTCTGAGAGGTTCCAAGTAGTGACACTTGGAGGAATTGCATAAACCAAACTCAATAACATTTTGTAATACTTTCAAATATTTATTCATTATAGGTACATAGTTATGATTATTTCAAGTTAGGGTTGTTGACTAATCCCAAGCTAGTCATGTGAGACTAAAGAAAAGTTGGATGACAATGTTATTCTCTTGTTGTGAAAGTTAAGAAAGGTTTACAGGTATGTAATCATATACACTAGGTCTAATACATAGTTACAAATCATATTTGGATGATGAAATTGATGAGGGATTTTGGTTAAGGTACATGTTGGGTACATGGTTGAGATAAGTAGTTGGTGAGTTGGTACATACATGAGGTGTATATTTGATGATGTTGGTACATATTGACGAGTCATAGTTGATGAGTAGTTGAAAAATGATTGGCACATACTTGGTAAATGGTTGGATGCACTTTTTTATGGTACAGGTTGATTACAAGTTGTTTGGTACAGGTTGGTGCATGGTTGATGCACTTGTTTATGGTACAGTTTGATTACAGGTTGATGCAGTTGTTTATGGTACGCAGTTGTTTATGGTACAGTTTGATGCATGGTTGATACATGTTTTAGGTTTATTCGTACAGGTTCACAATGGTATATCTCACAGTGATAGTGTGACATTGGTTCCATCTTTCTACTTCTACTTCAGGGTGGTTGGACAAGGCAAGGACAAGTAGTTGTAGTCGGAGAACATAGGGGGTTGTAGCCTCCTTCTAGTTGTAGCCAAAGAATACAAGAGTTGGAGTTTCCCTCAGGTTGTAGCCTGAGAAACAAGGGGGTTGGAGCCTCCTTCCAATTTCAGTTGGAAAAGAAAGGAAGTTGGTTCTTCCAATGAATGTAATTCTTCAAGACATATAAGAAAAAAAATTATGTGGTTTTCTCCCTCTTTGTGTTTCCACGTAAAAAATTGGTGTACTGTGTATGTTTATGATTGTTCATTTTTTCATTGCTCATTTACTCTGCAGTTATTGGATGATACTGCTACATTGGTACAACACTTGGAGTATATGGTTAAAAAGGATTAAATTTCTCTATTACTGATTCAACCCCCCTCTCAGTAATCCAACAATTAGCATCAGAGTAGGTTCCTTCACAAATAAATTTAACCACTGAAAGGTAGATCATGGATAGAAACAACTTGTATAAAAATGACATACCACAATTCAATGGACAAAAGTATGCATTTTGGAGCATAAGGATGAAAACATATATACATGCATAGGCATTTGAAATTTTCCGATCAATTGTAGATGGATACACAACACCAATAGTTTCACCAACAAATGACAAAGAAATGAAAGTCAGTCAGAATAATTCCAAAGAAAAAAATGTACTTCTGAATGGTATTAGTGAAACGGTATTCACCAAAGTTGCACATTGTAAATCCGTTAAAGATATTTGGAACAAACTTCAAAATATTTATGAAGGAGATTCAAAATCAAAGAAACAAAGCTTCAAGCTTACAGAGGTTAGTTCAAACAACTTAATATGAATGGATATGATAATATTTCATCTTAATTTTTACGTGTTGATGAAACAGTAAATGCAATCATAGGATTGGGAGAAGAAATCAAAGAATCTGTAATTGTTCAAAATGTACTAAGATCTCTTCCTATGAGATTTGACCCTAATATATCATCACTAGAAGAAAGATCA
The DNA here is from genome assembly GCA_009831015.1 of Picea engelmannii. Lineage (NCBI taxonomy): Eukaryota > Viridiplantae > Streptophyta > Pinopsida > Pinales > Pinaceae > Picea > Picea engelmannii. The sequence goes on from ML785750.1 coordinate 91,585, forward strand.
TATCTAAACTCAATAAGAATGGATGAATTACATGGAATCTTCACAGCATTTGAAATGAGAACTGAACAGGAAAATCCATATATAAAAGAAGAAGCCTTCAAAGCATCCAAAAGGTCAACGAAAAAGGGAAGGAAAAAAGGAGAACATAGTAGCAGTAGTGACGTCTCGGAATATGATGAAGAAGTGGACAAATTTGTCAAAATATTGAACAAGGGAACTTGCGGTAGGTATAGAGGTAAGATTCCTTTAATCTGTTTTAATTGTGATGGTATTGGTCATTTTGCTAACAAATGTCCTTATAAGAAAAAGAGAAATGATGAAGGTTACTCAAAAGACAAACAAACATAGAAAGGCAAAAGAACCACAAAGAAAGTTTTCAAGAAAATATTATGCACCAAAGAAGACATCTCATCATTAGATGAATATGAAGTCAGTGACAGTGAGACATAAAGAGTTCTATTTATGGAAGTAGAAGACTATGATAAAGAAGACTTTGAAGAAGAAGATGAAGAAGCTAAAGAATATGAAGAAGTCAAAGAAGAAATTGAAGAGGAAGAAGTTTACTACCGATAGGAATTAATGTGTGTCATAGAAGTTATCAGAAGAGAAAATAATAAAATCAAGAAACTACAAGGAAAACTAGAAAAGAAAGAATACACTCAAGAACTAGAAAAAATGATCACAAATTTGAAGGTTCAAATAGAAAAAGATAAAATAATTGAAGAAGCACCCAAAGAACAACTAGAATAAAAAAGACAAGATCATTGGAAATTTGGAAGCATAGATTGTCACATTAAGAAAGGATATTCAAAAGAAAAATATGTAGAAAAACTCAAAAGTTTTGGATGACATTATCAACAGTCAAAAATATCATCATGACAAGTCTGGACTTGGATACAATCTGACAGAAAATGGATCAATCTCCAAAACAACATAGAAATAAAGATATCCAAAATGCTCTGCAGAAACAGTCAAGGGGGACAGGAAGATCTACAAGAAAGATTGCAGGGACACTCCTCCACCGAGAAGATTCAGATTTCAGAATCAACAACTAACAGATAGGCCTCAGGAAGAAGAAGAATACATAAGAGTACCTCCTTTCATAAGATCTTCAACTCCCAGGTATCAAACTATATTTTTTGGTTTACGTTATGCATGTAATAATTTTGTACATAAAGTTGTAAATTGCAGAGATAACAACAAGAAAAAAAACAACATTGAAAGTCATACACAAAGGGTTTATCCATGAAGGCATAGTGAAACACATAGAAGAAGTTACAATAGGTTTGAATATTTGAGAAGTGAAGTGGAATGTTACAAATGTAACAATTTTAGACACATGGCCAAAGATTGTAGAATGACTGTCCCTCCTAGAGAAATGCAACAGAATAACAATAGTCATAGACATGAACCTCAGAAAAGGACATGGATAAGAAAGAAGGATCAATATAGCAATGAAGAATACACTCGCTCTACAAGCTAAGTAGAAGAAACGTGGTTGGTATGCTGACAAAGGGTGTTCAAAACACATGATCGGTGATAGAGACATGTTTCTTACATCATGCAAGGAAAGAGATGGATCAATATCCTTTGGAAATGATGATTCAACCAAAATCATTAGAAAAATCACAGTCATAATTGGGAACAAGAATACAAAGGAAGAAAATGTTCTATTAGTAGAAGATATGAAACATAATATTCTAAGTGTGAGTCAAATTTGTGACCAAGGTCATAAAGTTACTTTCTATTCACAAAAGTGTGAGATAAGAAAATAAGGTTCACGAAAATTGATTGCTACAACTGTGAGAACTTCAAACAACATATATGTGTTAAGTGAAATTGGAAATGAAAAGTGTTGTCTAGGAAAGGAAGATGAAAGTTGGATATGGCACATAAGAATGGGTCACATACATTTTGATAACATTGTCAAAATCAGCAAAAGAGAAGCAGTCAGAGAAATGCCCTAGATCACGAAACCAACCGAGACTTTATGCAAGCATTGTCAACAAGGAAAGAAAAAAAATACTAGGTTCAAATCAAAGGAATATTCAATGACAAGACCACTAAAAATTGTGCATATTGATCTAGTTGGACCAACTACAACAAAGGACTTAAAAGGTGAGAAATACTTTATGTTATTAGTTGATGATTATACAAGAATGAGAACAATTTTCTTTCTCAAGAATAAGTCAGAATCTTTTGAAAAATTCAAGATCTACAAGGAAATGGCTGAAAATGAAATGGATTCAAATATCAAATTCTTGAGATCTTATAATGCAGGAGAGTTCACTTCAAAGGAGTTTATGGACTACTGCAGCAGTCATGGAATAAAAAGGCAATTATCCATTGCTAGGACGCCTCAACATAATGGAGTTGTTGAAAGAAAGAACATGACAGTATAGGAAATGGCTCAAATAATGCTAATGGATTTGAAATTGACATATGTTTTTTGGACACAAGCAGTGCATACAACAATTCACATTCAAAACATAGTAATTCTCAAAAACAACACTGACACAACTCCTTACAAGCTATGGAAAGTAAGACCAACAAATGTAAATCACTTCAGAGTTTTTGGAAGAAAATGCTACATCAAAAGAGAAGATGGCAGAATGGGAAGTTTGACTCTCATGTGGACAAAGGAGTACTTGTTGGTTACTCAAGTACAAGAAAAAAATTACAAGTGTTACAACTTGAGACTGAACAAAGTGGGGAAAGAATCAACATAACAATTGATAAAATAGGTAGACAAGAATTATAGGAAGAAGAAAATGAATCAATGGAACAACTTTATGAAGAAGAAACAAAATATGAAAAAGAAGGGGAAGACGAATAGGATCTAACAGGAACAAAAGATCAAGTTTAGCAAGTAACTCCAAAAACACCTAGCAGACAAGTACAAAAGAATCATCCTTCAGATCAAATTATCGTAAACAAAGATGCAAGAGTTGAGATTAGAAGAAGAATATGTTCACCAAAAAAAATGCACCTAACACTCACATTTGCAAATGAACCAACCTATTTTGAAGAGGCCAACAAGGATGAATTTTGGAACAAGGCCATGGATGAAGAATTGGATCAAATAGAGAAAAATGACACTTGGGAATTGGTTCCAAGACCAAATGATAATAATGTGATCGACACAAAGTGGGTATATAGGAATAAATTGAATGAAGATGGACAGGTCACAAGGAACAAATCTAGATTGTTATGTAAATAATATGCACAGGTTGAAGGAATCGACTTTGAAGAGACATTTTCCCCAATTGCCAAAATGGAAGAAATCCGATTGCTTTTAGCTTATGCATGCTCCAAAAATATTAGAGTGTATCAAATGGACCTAAAATCAGATTTTCTAAATGGGGAACTTTAAGAAGAATTCTACATTGAATAACCAAAATGATTTCAATTGTTAGAGAATGTATATTATGTGTGTAAATTAAAGAAGGCCTTGTATGGTCTAAAACAGGTTCCTGGAGCATGGTACTCTAGACTAGATAAATATCTACAATAGGCATGGGTCAGAAAAGGTAGTCCGGACAACAAAATCTACATCAAGGTAAATCAATATAGTATTTTATTAATTGAAGTTTATGTTGATGATATTATTTTTGGTAGTAATGATGACATGTTAAGACAAAAAATTGCAAAGGATATGAAGAATAAATTTGAAATGTCATTACTTGGATATTTATCCTTCTTTCTAGCACTTTAGATACATCAAAGAAACCAAGGAATTTTTATTTCTCAAACTAAGTATATCATAGAAATGCTAAAGAGGTTCGGAATGGAATATTACAAACCAATTATCACTCCCATGAAAACCAATTGCAAGTTAAGAAAAGATGATGATTCAAAGTCTACAGATTAGAGGAAATGCAAGTCAATGATTGGTAGCCTACTATATGTGACAATATCCAAACCAGATGTAATGAAAGCAGTTGGATAGGTGTCACGATTTCAAACAACACCAAAGGAATCACATGTATTAGCAGTGAAGAGGATTTTTAGATATCTCAAAGGAACATAAGAGTTTGCATTATGTTATCCAAAAGGAAAGGATCTATCACGTATTTCCTACACAGATGTAGATTCGGAAGTTTGTATTCATGAACAACGAATATTCAGTGGAGTAGCGTTCTACTTGGGGGAGTGTTTAGTATCATGGCTAAGAAAGAAACAATCATCAATATATCTATCTACAGCTGAGGCAGAGTATATTACAACAACAAAATGTTGTATACAGGTTCGATGGATGAAACAAACTCTGTCAGATATACAGGTTGAGTATGATGAGCCCATTCCAATCTATTGTGATAATATAAGCTCCATCAATATGTCAAAGAACTCGGTGATGCAATCCAAGACGAAACACATTCCAATTAAGTATCAGTTTCTATGGGAACAGGTTGTAGAAAATAACATCAGAGTTAAGTATGTGGGCACAAAAGAACAAGTGCCAAACATCTTTACAAAACCTCTTCCACAGGAATCCTTTGAGTATCTTTGCCAGAGACATAGAGTTATTTCTACTCCAAAATGAATGATTTTGAATGCTTATCTTATATGTCTTATATGTACATGAGGAAGAACCATAAAGATAAGAGTTCAGGTTGGGAGATGAGACGGTTTAGTTAGGGGGAGAAGCCCCAGATGGAAAGATACATTTTCCATTGATGACAAAGGAGGAGAGATTGATCATATGCAGAGGATAGAGGCATGACTCCAGAGGGATAAATGGTCAAAGATATGCAGAGGACAGAGGCATGGTTATAGGGGGAGCATGCGTGATATGACTTCAGTATTGCATGACATGATTTCAGTATTGCATCAGAGTGTTTCCATCAATTCCAAAGGGGGAGATTGTTGATTAAGGTTTGTTTTCATTGATGTCAACCCTTGAATAATTATGGTAGTGAATTATGGTAGCACCTTGGTTTGGGTAATGGACACAAGTTTTTTTTATGGATAATGGTATGAGTTTTGATATATTTCTAGGTAAGACTATTATATATAGATAATACATGTCATACCATTTCTGGTGGTATGTGTAACATCACATAACTCCTCATGGTTTGAGAGTTATGGCCTTACGAAGTTGGAGGACCCTCATGTCATATAGAAGCCCCAAAAGGTCAAAGTAGTTAAAGTGGTTTAAGATATTTTAGAAGGTAAATAATAAAGTGAAGTGATTAGTGTACTATAATTCAAAAGTGAATAAAAAATAAATTAAATGGAGAAATTGGAAGTGGGTTAACCCTACAAAAAGGAAAGTAGGGAAAGTGACTTAGAAGATGCTTCTAAGGAAGCTACTTGGAGAGTATAAATAAGAGGCAAGGATCTCTCATTTTATATAATACTTGAGAATATTGAATATCTAAGCCGAATTTCAAAGGGAAGGTGAAGAAAAGAAGGTTGGAATTCAAGGGAGCATAAATTCTTTTGATGATGCTTTGTAAGGTATGTTATTTACAGGTCATCTCACCATTTTCAAAATAATTTTTTTTTCTAGAATTCTTCAGACCATGAAACTGAAATCACATTGAGGAAACACATCTAAGTATCTATGGTAAAAATTTCATCTTGTGGGTCGTTGTATGTTTGGATTTACACTCCGTGGAAAATAGGGTTTGTGGCTAGACCTGAAACTAGTCTAAAACAGATATTTTGGGTAAAAACTTAATAACTTCTTCATAATAGATCCAAATTCAGTACAACCACATTTTTTTGTTAGATTACAATGTTTATTATTATTTTTAACATTTTTAGATCGATTCAACAAATAATCCACGCGGGGCACGCTCTACAAGGTCGCTCTCTAGAATAAGCCAGAATTCAGCAAGGTATGTCATTTTTGCTATAACTCCTTTTCTGAGAGGTTCCAAGTAGTGACACTTGTATGAATGCATAAAACAAAATTAAGAACATTATGTACTACTTTCATATTTTTATTCATTACAGGTACATAGTTATGATTATTTCAAGTTAGGGTTGTTGACTAATCCCAAACTAGTCATGTGAGACAAAAGAAAAGTTTGATGAAAATGCTAGTCTCTTGTTGTGAAATTTAACGAAGGTTCACAGGTATGTGATCATATACACCAAGTATATTAAATAGTTATAAATCATATTTGGATGTTGTAATTGATAATGGATTTTGGTTAAGGTACATGTTGCGTACATGGTTGAGACAAGTAGTTGATGAGTTGGCACATACATGAGGTGTATAGTTCATGATGTTGGTACATATTAATGAGTCATAGTTGATGAGTAGTTGAAACATGATTGGTACATACCTGGTACATGGTTGGATGCACTTGTTTATGGTACAGGTTGATTACAAGTTGTTTGGTACAGCTTGGCGCATGGTTGATGCACTTGTTTATGGTACAGGTTGATTACAGGTTGAGGTGTAGGTTGATTCATGGTTGATGCATGGTTCATTTTTATTAGTATAGGTTTACAATGGTACATCTCAAAGTGATAGTGTGACAATGGTTCCATCATTCTACTTCTACTTCAAGGCGGTTGGATGGGGCAAGGACAGGTGGTTGTAGCCACCTTTCGGTTGTAGCTTAGGAACATAGGGGGTTGTAGTCTCCTTCTAGTTGCAGCCAGAGAATAGGGGAGTTGGATCTTCCCTCAGGTTGTAGCCTGAGAAACAAGGGGGTTGGAGACTCCTTCCAGTTGCAATTGGAAAACAAAGGAAGTTTGTTCTTCCAATGAATGTAATTCTTCAAGACATATAAGAAAAAACATTATGTGGTTTTCTCTCTCTTTGGGTTTCCGTGTAAAACACTGGTCTATAGTGTATGTGTATGATTGTTCATTTCTTCATTTATTATTTATTTTGCAGTTATTGGATGATAATGCTACATTGATATAACACTTGGGTTATATGGTTAAAAATATTTAAATTTCTCTATTTCTAATTCACCTCCCCCTTAGTAATCCAACAATTGGTATCAAAGCAGGTTCCCTCATAAATCAGTTTAACCAAAGGTAGATCATGGAGAGCACTAACTTGTATAAAAATGAAATACCACAATTCAATGGACAAAAGTATTCATTTTGGAGCATAAGGATGAAAACATATATACAGGCACAGGGATTTGAAATTTGGCAATCATTTGTAGATGGATACACAACACCAGTGGTTCCACCAACAATGACAAAGAAATGAAACTCGGTCAAAATAAATCCAAATACAAAAATGTACTTCTAAATGGTCTCAGTGAAATGATATTCACCCAAGTTGCTCATTGTAAATCCGCTAAAGAGATTTGGGGCAAACTTCAAAATATTTATGAAGGAGATTCAAAAGTCAAATCAGCAAAGCTTCAAACTTACAGAGGTCAGCTGAAACACCTTATGATGAAGGAAGATGAGAATATTGTAGCTTACATTTTACAAGTTGATGAAGTAGTAAATGAAATCATAGGATTGGGAGAAGAAATCAAAGAATTTGTAATTGTTCAAAAAGTACTAAGATCTCTTCCTATGATATTTGACCCTAAGATATCAACACTAGAAGGAAGATCAGATCTAAACTCAATAAGCATGGAAGAATTACATGGAATCTTCACGGGATATGAAATGAGAACTAAATAGGAAAATGCATATATAAAAGAAGAAACCTTCAAAGGATCCAAAAATTCAAATAAAAAGGGAAGGCAAAAAGGATAACATAGCAGTAGCAATAACATCTCGGAGGATGATGAAGAAGTGACCAACTTTGTCAAAAAAATGAACAAGGGAACCGACAGTAGGTATAGAGATAAACTTCCTTTAATTTGTTTTAATTGTCATGGTATTGGTCATTTTTCTAACAAATGTCCTTATAATAAAAGAATAAATGATGAAGGTTACTCAAAAGGAAAACAATCATATAAAGGAAAAAAAAAACACAAAGAAAGTTTTCAAGAAAAGATTATGCACCAAAGAAGACATCTCATCATCAGATGAATATGAAGTCAGTGACAGTTAGAAATAAATATTTATATTCATGGTACTAGAAAAATCTAATAAATAAGACTCTGAAGAAGAATATGAAGAATTCGAAGAAGAATATGAGGAAGTCGGAGAAGAAATTGAAGAGGCAGAAGTTGACTATCGATAGGAATTAATGTGTGCCATAGAAGTTATCAGAAGAGAAAATAATAAAAACAAGAAACTACAAGAAGAACTAGATAAGGAAGAAGACACTCAATAACTAGAACAAATGATAAAAAATTTAAAGGTTCAAATAGAAGAAGATAAAATAATTCAATAAGAACTCAAAGAACAACTACAAGAAAAAGACAATATCATTGAAAATTTGGAAGAAGATATTGTCATATTAAGAAATGATCTTCAAAAGAAAAATATGCAGAACAACTCAAAAGTTTTGGATGACATTATCAGCAGTCAAAAATCTCATCAGGACAAGTCTAGACTTGGATACAATCAGACAAAAAAATGACTAATCTCTAAAACAATATAGCAAGAAACATATCCGAAAGACTTTGCAGAAACAATGAAAGGGGATATGAATATCTATAAGGAATATTACAGGGACACTCCTCCACCGAGAAGATTCATATTTCAGAATCAACAACCAATATATAGGCCTCGGGAAGAAGAAGAATTCATAAGAGTAACTCCTTTCAGAAAATATTCAACTCCTAGGTATCAAACTATCTTTTTTGGTTTACATTATGCATGTAATAATTTTGGACATAAAGCCATGAATTTGAGAGCTAACAACAAGAGAAAAAACAACTTTGAAAGTCATACACAAAGGGGTTATCCAATAAGGCCTAGTGAAACATAGAGAATAAGTTACAATAGGTTTGATTCTTTGAGAAATGAAGTGGAATGTTACAAATGTAACAATTTTGGACACATGGCCAAAGATTGCAAAATAACAGTCCCTCCTAGAGAACCACAACATAATAACAACAGTCACAGATAGGAGCCTCAGAAAAGGACATGGATAAGAAAGAATGATCAATATAGAAATGAAGAATGCACACTCGCTCTACAAGCTAAGCAGAAGAAACATGGTTGGTATGTTGACAATGGATGTTCAAAACACATGAGAGATGATAGAGACTGGTTTCTTACATTATGAAAGGAAAGAAATGGATTAGTCTCCTTCAGAAATGATGATTTAACGAAAATCATTGGAAAAGGCATAGTAAGAATTGGGAACAAGAATACAAAGGTAGAAAATGTTCTACTAGTAGAATATATGAAACATAATCTTCTAAGTGTAAGTTAAATGTGTGACCAAGGTCATAAAGTTACTTTCGATTCACAAAAGTGCGAGATAAGAAAACAAGGTTCAAGAAAATTGATTACTAGAACTGCGAGAACTTCAAGCAACATATATGTGTTAAGTGAAATTGGAAATGAAAAGTTTTGTCTAGGAAAGGAAGATGAAAGTTGAATATGGCATAGAAGAATGGGTCACATACATTTTGATAACCTTGTCAAAGTAAACAAAAGAGAAGCAATCAGATAAATGCCCCAGATCACAAATCCAAACAACACTTTATGCAAGCATTGTCCACAAGGAAAGCAAACAAAGACTAGGTTCAAATCAAAGGAATATTCAATGACAAGACCAATGGAAATTGTGCATACTGATCTAGTTGGACCAACTACAACAAATGGTTTAAAAGGTGACAAATACTTTATGTTAATAGTTGATGATTATACAAGAATGACCACAGTTTTCTTTCTCAAGAATTAGTCATAAGATTTTGAAAACTTCAAGATCTACAAGGAAATGGTTGAAAATGAAATGGATTCAAAAAGAAAATGATTAAGATCTGATAATGGTGGAGAGTTCACTTCAAAGGAATTTATGGACTACTGTAGAATTCATGGAATAAAAAGACAATTCTTTGTTGCTAGGACACCTCAACAAAATGGAGTTGTTGAAAAAAAGAACATAACAATACAGGAAATGGCTCAAACAATGCTAATGTATTCGAAATTGATAGGTATTTTTTGGACACAAGAAGTGCATACAATAGTTCACATTCAAAACATAGTAATGCTCATAAACAACAATGACAAAATGCCTTACGAGCTATGGAAAGGAAGACCAACAAATGTAAATCACTTCAGAGTTTTTGGAAGAAAATGCTACATCAAAAGAGAAGATGGAAGAATGGGAATGTTTGACTCTTGTGTGGACAAATGAGTACTTGTTGGTTACTCAAGTACAAGAAAAATATACAAGTGTTACAACTTGAGATTGAAAAAAGTGGTGGAAAGCATCAACGTAACAATTGATGAAATAGGTAGACAAGAATTAAAGGAAGAAGAAAATGAATCAATGGATGAACTTTACTAAGAAGAAACAAAATATGAAAGAGAATTGGAAGACAAAGAGGATCCGATAGGAACAGAAGAGAAAGTTCATCAAGTAACTCAAAAAACACTTATTAGACGAGTACAAAAGAATCATGCTTTAGATCATATTATCGGAAACAAAGACACAAGAGTTGAGACTAGAAGAAGAATCCATTCACCATAACAAATGCACCTAGCACTCACATCTATGATGGAACCAATCTATTTTGAAGAGGCTAGCAAGGATAAATTTTGGAACAAGGGCATGGATGAAGAATTGGATCAAACAGAGAAAAATGACACTTGGAAATTGGTTCCAAGACCAAATGATAAGAATATGATTGGCACAAAGTGGGTATACAAGAATAAATTGAATGAATATGGACATGCTACAAGGAACAAAGCTAGAGTGGTATGTAAGGATATGCACCGATTGAAGTTATCGACTTTGAAGAGACATTTTCCCCAGTTGCCAGAATGGAAGAAATCTGATTTCTTTAAGCTTATGCATGCTGCAAAAATATTAAAGTGTATCAGATGAACGTAAAATCATCTTTTCTGAATGGGCAACTTGAATAACAAGTCTACATTGAACAATTAGAAGGATTTCAGTTGTCATAGAACTTAGATTATGTGTGTAAATTAAATAAGGTCATGTATGGTCTAAAATAGGATCCTAGAACATGGTACTCTAGACTAGATAAATATCTACAGCAAGTAGGGTTCGAAAAAGGTAGTGAAGACAACAACCTCTACATCAAGGTAAGTCAATATAGTATTTTATTAATTGAAGGTTATGTTGATGATATTATTTTCGGTAGTGATGATGACAGGTTAAGCCAGAAATTTGAAATGGATATACATAATGAATTTGAAATATCATTACTTGGAGAATTATCCTTGTTTCTGGCACTTCAGATACGTCAAAGAAACCAAGGAATTTTTATTTCTCAAACCAAGTATATGAGAGAAATGATAAAAAGGTTCAGAATGGAATATCGGAAACCAGTTATCACTCCCATGCAAACTATTGGCAGGGCTTACAGTTTGCACAGGGCAGTTTGCACAGTTTGCACAATAGGGAAGTTTTCATTGTTTGCACAGGACTTGGTTTTGTCATTAATGTCAAACTTTAAAATGCCAAAGGGGGAGTTTGTTTTTCAGTTTGTATAGGCACCATGGATCATTTTTCACAGGCACTGTGGTTCCTAATTTGGAGATCAACATGCCTCTCGACATACCGAAACGTGAAACTGCAAAGAACCCAGGAGGTGAGCCTTTGCTTATAACTCGAGGTCACATGTGAAATGAGTCTTGGAAGAGGATTCAACACCCTTATCTTGAATTTCGGAGATCGGATATTGACCATCACATGACATGTCATCCTACGTAACGTCACTATGATACGTCACTCCGGAAATTTCTATTTCAGGATTTTTCCATGCTAAGCAAAAAAAATTCAACATCACGAAGTCTCGAATGCTGAAATACCGAAAGGGACACATGTCAGATCATTTCGGGGATAGTGAATTAGAGTGTCGAAACACTTGATCATAGAAACGTCGAAATGTCGAAATGAAAAAACACCGAAATGTTAAAACGCTAAAAGATGAAATGCCGAAATGTGAAATGTTGAAACGTCGAAATGCGAAACGCCGTAATACCTTTTTGTATAGGCTATAGTCACTGCCATTGGTCATGTGAGAAGGATGAGCTAGCACCAAGTTATAGCTCATTTTTGGAGATCGCAACATGAAGAGACGAGATGTATTCACCTCAGGATTACCGATATGCGAATCATGAAAGCGCCTTTTGGTAAAGGCCTGTGGTCACAGCCAATGGGCATATGGAGTAAGCACGAGACCCATCTTCTACATTGAACGGTGCAAATTAAATACTTAAACTGATCATGTGGTTGTTGTTCTTCTAGATGCTTTGGCTAATAATAATCACTGTAATATAGTTATTTAGTTATTGTAACTGGATCTTTGAAGCCTGAGGGTTAGAGTGTATGCTCTGAATGTATAGGGTAGAAATAAGTGAAATTTGGTGAGATGAAGGTGTGCGCATATGGAATTAATGGTACAGTCGTAGCTCTAAAGTAAAATTCATTTTTGTAAATGAAGATAAATATGAAATAAAATTATACAAGGAAAGTGAGGAGAAAATATGGGGCGAGAGGATTATGGAAGAAAGATGGCTCTGTAAACTTTGAGGAGAAAATTTAATGCTTAATATTTGATAGAGAAGATAAGAGTTGGTTTGAAAATTCTTAGTGACAGAGAAGGATTCCAAGGTGGTAGAGAGGAGCAAGGGGAGACTGTAAAAGTCTCTTGTACAAGTTGGTTCTTGTATATCTGGGAGTTGTAGATTCCATTCAGTAGGTGTTGAAGAAATAGAGGTAGAAGCCTCATCTGGGTGGTAGCTCAGATAAAATAAGAATGTAAAGAGGAGTTGGAGCTTGGATTTCATTCATAAGAATAAGATGTTTTTCCCTTTTGGGTTTCCTCATGGAAAATCATTGTGTCACTGTTTCATTTATGTGATTGTATATTTATTAGTTAAATGTATTAATGCAAGTTAAATGTTAAAGGCATGATTTATTGATTAATAAGTAATCTTCTTATAAAATAAAATAAATTTTATACAACTGATTCACACCCCCCTCTCAATTGACTTATCATGTTCAACAATTGGTATTAGAGCAGGTTACTTCAAGATATTAGTTTAACCACTGGAAGTTTTTGATCATTCATAATGGATAAGAAATCAGAATTTACAAAACATGGATTGCCTTTATTTGATGGTCATAATTATGTTTTTTGGAGTATCAGGATGAAGTTGTTTTTACAAACTCAAGGAGTAGATATCTGGTAGGCTGTACTAATTGAATATAAAGTCCCAACAATCATTCCAATGGATGCTACAGGTAAAAGACTCTATGAGAGTAATTCCAAAGGTACGTATGCAATACCAGGAGGTCTAGCAGGGTCAGAATTTGTTAAAGTTATGCATTGTGCATCAGCAAAAGAAATATGGAATAAATTGATAAATGTATATGAAGGAGAAACTAAGGTAAAGAGTGATAAGCTACAATCATATAGAAGTCAATTTGAAAGCCTAAAAATGGAAGAATCTGAAGATATAACTACCTACTTTCTTTGTATTGATGAAGTTGTTAATACCATGAGAGGTCTAGGAGAAACAGATAATAATAATATTATTGTGCAAAAGGTACTTACATCACTTCTTGGAAGATTTAATTCAAAAATATTGGCATTAGAAGAAAGAACAGATCTTGATACTTTAGAAATGGATGAATTACATGGAATACTAATAGCATATGAGATGAGAACCTCTCGTGAGAATTCCTTCAGGAAAGAAGCAACTTTCAAGGTAGAAAAGAAATATAAGAAAAAGGTTGAAGCATAAATCAATAGTCATGAGGAGTTAGAAGGTGATGTGGAAGAAGAAAATTTGGTTAAAAATCTGAAAAGAGGCACTGACAAGTATAAAGGTAAGCTTCCTCTAAAATTCTTTGGTTGTGGTAGAATATGACATTTTGCATATAAGTTTCCTTACAATAAGCATACTGATAATGAAGAAGACATTGATAGAAAACCTAAGGAATTAAAGAATAGACATAAGAATTTTTTTCAAAGAAAAACTTACAAAATGAAAAGCCTGTGTATAAAAGATGACAGTGATATTTTAGAATCTGGTAAGAGTGATGACAGTTCAGATGTACAACTTTTTATGGCTATGGAAAAACAGGATGATCAGTCTGGTGAAGAAGAAGAAGGTGAAGTTGATCTAGAAGCTGAACTGGTAAGTGTTATAAGTGAATTAAGAAAAGTGAGAAAGGAATGCAAACATTTTAAAAGAGAAATTGAGAATCTAGAATTTGAATTACAGAAATCAAATGGTTTGATTGAGAGCACTGAAATCATGTTAGTTGACTTAAAACTTAAAATAGAAGAGGCTAGAGTGACTGAACAATCTCTAACTAAAATTCTTGCACAAAAGGATAAAGAAAATGAAGGTTTAAGAATTGAAGTAGTCTCATTAAGAAAGAAAGTACAAGAAAATAACATGAATCATAGTTCTCAAGTGATAGATCAAATTATTAATAGTCAAAGATCAACATATGATAAGACTGGAATTGGTTATAAATCTGCAGTAACTAATGGATGTTCTAGTTGAAGTGTTGATAAAGCAGGTACAGAGGATAATCATGAGAAAATTACTAGCAAAAAGATGGAATCAAAAAGGAAAGAAGAAAATCAGGGTTCAATAGTGCATAGAAGAAGTTATAGAAAACTTCAAAACAGGTTTGAAGGCCACTGTTTCTATTGTTATAAGTATGGACATAAGGCTGCATTTTGTGATAGCTTTTCAAGAAAGATAAATGCACATAACAGTCATGAAAGGTCTAATTTTGAATATGGAAGAGGACATGGTAAAACTAGTCATGAGACTCACACAATATAAGCTAATCTTACAACAGATTTGACACCTTAAGATATGAGACTGAATGTTACAAGTGTAACAACTTTGGGCATGTGTCAAGAAATTTTCCTATGAGTTTTCAGAAATTTAATGAACCCACTTACACAGATCTAAAAAACAAATATTGGAAAAAGAAAAGTGAAAATCTGAACACTGGAAAATGCACTATAGCTCTACAAGCAGAACATAAAGTAAAATGGGTTGTGGATAGTGGATGTTCAAAACATATGACAGGTAGAAAACAAATCTTTATTGAACTAGATGAAGGAAAAGAAGGTACATTCACCTTTGGAAATGATCAA
This sequence comes from Picea engelmannii, assembly GCA_009831015.1. Lineage (NCBI taxonomy): Eukaryota > Viridiplantae > Streptophyta > Pinopsida > Pinales > Pinaceae > Picea > Picea engelmannii. The sequence goes on from ML785750.1 coordinate 106,740, forward strand.
TCAACTAGGATAGTTGGAAGATGAATTATTTGTCTAAACAACAAGAAAATTATGGCTGAAAATGTCTTATTGGTTGAGGAAATGGAATATAACTTATTGAGTGTAATTCAAACCTATGATAAAGGTCTCTTTATGATTTTTGATTCAAAAGGATGTCAAATCAGGGATATAAAATCAAATAAACTACTTGGAATAGCCACAAGAACTTCAAGCAACATTTACATACTAGATGAAGAAAAAGAAAAATGTTATCTTGGGAGTGAAGATAATAGTTGGTTGCACAAAAGACTTGGACACATTAACTTTGAAAATATGATTCAGTTGAATAAAAAGGAAGCAATAAGAGATTTACCTGTCATAAAGAATATTTCAAGTTCTGTTTGCAAGCAATGTTAACATGGTAAGCAAACTAGAGTTAAACTCAAAACCAAAGAACATTCAACAACTAAACCATTGGAAATAGTACATGCTGATGTTTGTGGACCTATGAGAACAACAGGGTTAAAAGAAGAAAGATATTTTCTGCTATTTGTGGATGAATTTACTAGAATGACATGGATGTTTTTATTGAAAAAGAAATCTGAAACTTTTAGTTGTTTTCAAATCTTCAAAGAGTCAACTGCAAATGAATGTGACATGAAAATTAAATGTTTAAGATCAGATAATGGAGGGGAATTTGTGTCTAAAGAATTCAATAGATACTGTGATGAAAATGGGATAAGAAGACATTTTTTTGTTACTGAAACACCTCAACAAAATGGAGTGGTTGAAAGAAAAAATAGGACTTTTATGGAGATGGCTAGAACTATGATCAATGAATCTAAACTAAGTAATATACTATGGCCTCAAGCTGTTCGTACTGTTGTTCAAATTTTGAATAGAAGCTTGCTGAGAAACAATCATTTTAAGACGCCCTATCAGTGATGGAAAGGCAGACCAGCTAGTGTTAAACATTTCAGAATTTTTGGCAGTAAATGTTATATCAAAAGAGTTGAAAAGCATTTGGGTAAGTTGGAATCTAGAACAAATGAAGGTATTTTAGTTAGGTATTCCTATTCAAGGAAAGCTTATAAATGTTACAACTTCAGATTGAACAAAATAGTTGAAGCCATAGATGTGAAATTTGATGAGTCCTCATTTTTAAGTCTAAATCTAAAAAAAAGAATCATCAAATATATGAGATAGATGACAAGCATAAAATGAATGATGAGGTAAGTGAAACAAAATTAATTCCTACTTTGACACAGGGCACAACTCCATCCAAAAGCATGACTCCATCAAAGACTCCAAGCAAGAGAATACAGAAAAACCACCCTGAGAACAGATAATTGGTGACGTAAATGCAGGTGTTGGAACAAGAAGCAGAAGGCAAGAATCCACCTCAACTCATGAACAGGGATCTTTACTTTCTCAGATTGAACCCAAAAATATTGAAGAAGAAATTAAAGATGAGTACTGGATGAAAGAAATGAATGAATAACTTAGTCAAATAGAAAAGAATAAGACATGGAAATTGGTTCCTAGACCTTTGAATAGGAATGTCATAGGGGATAAATGGGTTTTCAGAAATAAGATGGATGAAGCAGGTAAAATAACTAGAAACAAGGCTAGATTGGTTTGTAAAGGGTATGCATAGGTAGAAGGAATAGATTTTGGAGAAACTTTTGTTCCTGTTGCAAGAATGGAATCCATTAGACTGATTCTAGCTTATGCCATTTCTAGAAACATTAAATTTTACCAAATGAATGTAAAGTCTGCATTTTTGAATGGTGATTTAGAGGAAGAAGTATATATGGAACAACCAAATGGTTTTCATGTACAAGAAGCAGAACAATATGTTTACAGGTTGAAAAAGGCATTGTATGGCCTGAAGCAAGCACCAAGGGCTTGGTATTATAGAATTGACAATTACTTGAGGCAGCAAGGATTCAGGAAAGGTAACGCTGATAGTAATCTATATATTAAAGAAGAAAATGATAGCCTGATCATTGTTGAGATATATGTAGATGATATCATTTTTGGTAGTGATGATTATAGGCTTAGTAAACAATTTGCTGAAAGTATGCAGAAAGAGTTTGAGATGTCCATGCTAGGAGAAATGAAGTTTTTTTTAGACTTGCAAATTACTCAATCTGATAAAGGTATTTCCATTTCTCAAACCAAGTATATCAATGAAATGCTTAATAAATTTCATATGGAAGATTCTAAACCAGTTGGCACTCCCATGGTTACTGGTTGTAAATTATGTAAGTTTGATAATACTAAATATGTTGATCAGATAGTATACAAATCTATGATTGGTAGTCTTCTTTATGCTACAGCTACAAGATTTGATATTATGCATGCAGATTGTCAAGTTGGCAGGTTTCAGGCTTCACCAAAAACTTCTCATCTACTTGTAGTCAAAAGAATTTTCAGATATCTTAAGGGGACAACAGAATATGGTTTATGGTATCCTATAGGTAATTAGCTTGATTTATATTCTTTCACTAATGTTGATTGGGCAAGTTGTGTTGATGACAGGAAGAGTACTAGTGGAACACCATTTTTTCTTGGAGGATGTCTTGTAAGTTGGTCAAGTAAAAAACAATCAGCAGTGTCTTTGTCTACTATTGAAGCATAATACATTGCAGCTGCAACTTGTTGCACTTAGGTTCTATGAATGAAATAGATGTTGGAAGATATACATATTCATTGTAATGAACCTATACCTATATTCTGTGATAAATCCAGTGCAATTAGTATTTCTAAAAATCGTGTTCTGCATTCCAAAACAAAGCACATTCCCATTAAATTTCATTTTCTAAGAGAGCAGGTTATCTCTAAAGTTATTAATGTGGAATATGTTGGCACAAAGGATCAAATAGTAGATGTATTTACTAAACCTTTAGCTAAAATGTAATTTGAAAGTATCAGGGATCAGTTGGGGGTTTACCCTCTATAATTTCATTTCATTCTCAACGATTTCATGAGCTCCATTATAAAATCAGACTGCACAGGTTTATCGACTATTATTGATAGGGGGAGTTGCTACTGAAATGATACATCTTTTCAAGTGATTTTCTTTGCTTAGGGGGAGTATGGTTGATTCCTTTTCCATACATGTCAAAAGGGGGAGAAGAGATTTAAAGTTTTCCATCAATGCCAAAGGGGGAGTTTGTTGGCAAGGCTTGCAGTTTGCACAAGATAGTTTATACAGTTTGCACAATAGGGCAGTTTGCATTGTTTGCACATGACTTGGTTTTGTCATTAATGTCAAACTTTAAAATGCCAAAGGGGGAGTTTGTTGGTCAGTTTGCGCACACACCATGGATCATTTTGCACAGGCACGATGGTTCCTAATTTGGAGATCGGCACGCCTCTCGACATACCAAAATGTGAAACTGCGAAGAACCCAGGAGGTGAGCCTTTGGTTATAACTCGAGGTCACATGTGAAATGAGCCTTGGAAGAGGAGTCAACACCATTAGCTTGAATTTCGAAGATCGGAGATCGACCAGCTGACGCAGCCCTCCCAACCCCTAGGTCAGAAGTCCACGCACACATGATATTTCCTCTTCCACTGGCTTGAAGAGCTCTCAACAGTAGGCTCTTCTATTTCCCTTTCGGGAAATCTACACCCACAAACAACCTTCAGAAACTTCCCCCTTTATACTTCGATAGATCGGACTTCGCGATTTCGTGAATCCGTAATCAAGTTTCTTATCCCGCAGACCTCCGAAGTCCAAATTTATGAACTCCAAGGTTCAGTCACCAAATGAAATCAACGAATTTGATCCCTCACTTGACCCAACAGTCAGTGCATTTTTTGCGTATCGGAAGTTCAAGACTCTCAATACCAAAATCTCTTGTCGATGCAAACCCCGAATTCACGAATCCCGATGTCAATTTTGGCTATTCGGATTTCGTGAGTTTTCGAGTTGCAATGTCATGCAAATCTGCTCCTCGACCTATGAAATCCCAACCTTCTATTTCTCGAAATCCTGAAATGTCAACTCTTGACATGATTTTCTGGCATTGGTCCCACAACTAGACTTTCTGCCTTTTCAAGACTTCGCACTTCGCGAGTCTTAATGAAAATATTTTGGGACTTCAATCCACGAAACTATGAAATGGAAATACTTGGGAAAATCCAACGACCCTTGTTGGCTTGAATCTACGGCTCTATCTCTCTTGAGCTTGAACCGTTTGAAAATACTCATCATAACTCCCCTTCTATTCTGCGAAATCTGACGGCTCATGGGACTTCGCAGATTCTCCATGGAGAATTTCGACCGTTCATTCTCCTTCCTTCTCAAGGACTTTTGTAAGATTTTACCAAAGTGTTTCCTACGATACTTAACCACCTGCGACACAAATTTGCGACGCCTTCTCAATGCTCCTATGCGCAAACTTCTTGTGGTTTCTTCGATGAATATGGAGACTCTATCCCTCCTGAGATTTCTCCAACTCCGAGTCTTGAAGAAGACTCCTGCATGCACTCCTTGTGGCAGTAGTCCGTCAGCAATTTCTCAGGTTCACAACTTTGATACTTTACTCGGCCTGCACTCTCCTTGCTCGACTCCTGTGCTTAGCTGCACTTATGAGGGAATGGGAACAAAATCCATCCCTCCTGAGTTTTCAGAGATGAACTCTGACTTATGTCAATGCACTCCTTGCGGACAAACTCCACTACACTCCTTGCAGGAATTTTACTCACTCAGACAAAGAAACAATTGAAACTCATTTCCCCTACTCTCTCTCTTAGATTTCAAACATTTAACAAAAAAAATCATTCATACATAGCATAAAAGAAATTACATGACAAAAAAAGTAAGTCATTCATGAGCATAACATTCAATAATGCATACATAGAGAATATTTGAACACCATGAGTCTGAATCAAAACCCTTTTTGTATTAATCAAGAACTTCTGTACATGGAATTCTTCTACACAGCTCTCTACTTCTTCTCTTCTATGCTCTAATATCTCCACTGACATAATCCCATTCTTCTATGTTACAATGCACAATGAGGGTGTCTATATCCCATTTCTCTCTCTCATTCTAAACTATCTAATCTACGCATTAAATTCTATCTACTTGCATTAACTACTATAAATGTCTTCTACCTACTAAGGACGAGAGCGGATCGCTCAAGGTCCTTTTACATTATACAAGTGTGCCTCCACTTGACGAATTCATTAATATTTCAAGACGTTTTCAAAATTTGCGTTGGGTGCTTTTCCAATTGTCTTTTATCTCCGCACTGGCTCGCTTGAGATGCTACTGCATCACCAACACATGACACATCATCCTAAGTAACATCACTCCAGGAATTTCTATTTTGGGATTTTTGCATGGTAAGCAAAAAATATCCAACATCACGAAGTCCCAAATATCGAAATACCAAAAGGGACACACGTCAGATCATTTCGGGGATCATGACTTGGAGTGTTGAAACACTTCATCATAGGAACGTCGAAATGTCGAAATGCCGAAACGTCGAAATGTCGAAACGCTAAAAGCCGAAATGCCGAAATGTGAAATGCCAAAATGTCGAAATGCGAAACACTGAAATACCTTTTTGTATAGGTTGTAGTCACCGCCATTGTTCATGTGAGAAGGAGGAGATAGCACCAAGTTAAATCTCCTTTTTGGAGATCGCAACATGAAGAGATGAGATGCCTTCACCTTAGGATTGTCAATATGTGAATCACGAAAGCGCCTTTTGGTAAAGGCCCATGGTCACAACCAATGGGCATATGGAGTAAGAATGAGACCCATGTTCTACATCAAACGGTGCAGATTAAATACTTAAACTGATCATGTGGTTGTTGTTCTTCTAGATGCCTTGGCCAATAATAATCATTGTAAGATAGTTATTTAGTTATTGTAACTGAATCTTCGAAGCCTGAGGGTTCGAGTGTATTCTTTGAATGTACAGGGTAGAAATAAGTGAAATTTGGTGAGATGGAGGTGTGTGCGTATGGAATTAATGGTAGTCACAGCTCTAAAGTAAAATTCATTTCTGTAAATGAAGATAAATCTGAAATAAAATTATACAAGGACAGCGAGGAGAAAAGATGGGGTGAGAGGATTATGGAAGAAAGATGGCTCTATAAAATTTGAGGAGAAAATTTAATGCTTAATCTTTGACAAAGAAGATAAGAGTTGGTTTGCATATTCTTAGTGATAGAGAAGGATCCCAGGGTGGTAGGGAGGAGCAAGGGGAGACTGTAAAAGTATCCTGTACAAGTTGGTGCTTTTACATCTGGGAGTTGTAGCTTTCATTTAGTAGGTGTTGAAGAAACAAAGGTAGTAGCCTCATCTGGGTTGTAGCTCAAATAAAATAAGAATGTAAAGAGGAGTTGGAGCTTGCCTTTCATTCATAAGAAGAAGAGGTTTTTCCCTTTTAGGTTTCTTCATGAAAACTCACTGTGTCACTGTTTCATTTATGTGATTGTATATTTATTGGTTAAATGTATTACTACAAGTTAAATGTTAAAGGCATGATTTATTGATTAATAAGTAATCTTCTTATAAAATGAAAGAAATTTTATACAACTGATTCACCCCTCCCCTCTCAGTTGACTTATCATGTTCAACACAAACCAATTGCAAGTTAAGCAAAGATGATGATTCAAAGTCTACAGATCAGAGGCAATAGAAGTCAATGATTGGTAGCCTACTATATGTGAAAACATCCAAACCAGATGTCATGCAGGAAGTTGGATAGGTGGCACAATCTCAAGAAACACCAAAGGAATACATGTATTACCAGTGAAGAGGATTTTTAGATACCTCAAAGAAACAAAAGAGTTTGGATTATGGTATCCAAAAGGAAAGGATCTATCACTTATTGCCTACACAGATGCATATTGGGTAGGTTGTATTGATGACCGACGAAGCACCAATGGAGCAACGTTCTACTTGGGTGAGTGTTTAGTATCATGGCTAAGAAAGAAACAATCATCAATATCTCTATCTACAGTCAATGCAGAGTATGTTGCAACAAAAACATGTTGTACACAGGTTCTATGGATGAAACCAACTCTGACAGATACACAGGTTGAGTATGATGAACCCATTCCAATCTATTGTGATAATACAAGCGCCATCAGTATCTCAAAAAACTTGATGATGCACTTGAAGACGAAGCACATTCCAATAAAGTATCAATTTATATGGGAAGAGGTTGTAGAAAATAACATCAGAGTTGAGTATGTGGGCACAATAGAACAAGTGGCAGACATCTTTACAAAACTTCTTCCACAAAAAACCTTTGAGTATCTTCGCCAAAGAATCAGAGTTATGTCTACTCCAAAATGAATTATTTTGAATGCTTATATTATATGTCTTATATGTACATGAGAAAACACCATAAAGATGACAGTTCAAGTTGGGAGATCAGACAGTTTAGTTATGGGGAGCAGCCCCAGATGGAAATATACCTTTTCCATTGATGACAAAGGAGGAGATATTTATCAGATGCAGAGGATAGAGGCATGACTCCAGGTGGAGAAATGGTCACAAAGATGCAGAGGACAAAGGCATGGTTCCAGGGGGAGAATGAGTGATATGACTTCAGTATTGCATGACATTATTTTAGTATTCCATCAGATTATTTCCATCACTTCCAAAGGGGGCTATTATTGATTAAGCTTGGATTTCATTGATGTCAACCCTTGAAGAAATTCCGGTAGTGAATTATGGTAGCACCCAGGTTTGGGTAATGGACCAAATTTTGTTTGATGGATAATGGTATGAGTTTTGATATATTTGCAGGTAATGTTATTATATATGGATATTACATCTCATGCCATTTTTGGTGGTATGTGGAATGCCACATAACTCCTCATCGTTTGAGATTTATGGCCTAACGAATTTGGAGGACCATCATATGTCATCTAGAAGCCCCAAAATATCAAAGTAGTCGAAGTGGCTTAAGAGATTTTAGAAGGTAAATAATAAAGTGAAGTGATGAGTGTAATATAATTCAAAAGTGAATACAAAAAAAATATTTAAATAATAAATTTAATGGAGAAATTAGAAGTGGGTTAACCCTAAAATAAGGAAAGTGGGCAAAGTGACCTAGAAGATGCTTCTAAGGAAGCTACTTGGAGAGTATAAATAAGAGGCAAGGCTCCCTCATTTTATATCACACTTGAGCATATTGAATATCTATAGGTGACTGAGGTAACCAAAGGATATATAAGTTGAATTTCAAAGGGAAGGTGAAGAAAAGAAGGCTGAAATTCAAGGGAGGAAAAATTATTTTGATGATGCTTTCTAAGGTATGTTATTTATAGGTCATCTCACCATTTTCGCAATAATGTTTTTTTCTAGAATTATTCAGACCATGAAATTGATATGACATTAAGGAAACATATCCAAGTATCTTGTTGATATTGAGAGGGGGGTGAATCAATATCAAGTACAATTTAAAAACATTTTTCAACTTATACTTAAACCATTCAACTATATCCAATGAGCAATGAAAAATAGTATAAGAGTTACACCAATACACCACAATACACCATGCACAATATATGAGAAATAATCAATAGTTTTTGTTCAAGGGAAGTAATGAATTCCAAAGGTAGCTACAACTTCCAAATGTAGAGGGAGGGATAAACCTCCAAGAGGAAGATACAATCCTCCAATATCAAGAGATATTTGAACTCTCCATCCTTTCCCCTTCCTTTCACCCAAGAATATATGAGAGATAATAAAACTTTACATTAAATCATCACCATCAACCAATCATCACATAGAACTTGATAATGCTTCTTGACACTTCTTCAATTTCTTCAATTCTTCAATTCTTGGAGTACTCTGATCCTGTAGATAATATTACTAAATGTATTCTCTGAAACTCCCCCAATTTTCACTCCTTGAATCCTCCCCAAAAATAGGTTATAGAAAGAATGGTAGACTTTATTCAATTCTTGTATATTCAGAAGACCCAACTTGTACAACATTCCCCATGTTCAATATTAACATCAGATTCTAAAACTCACACACAAGAAACTAAAGTCCGTACTCTTTCCAATGGAAGTGGTCCCACTTCATTTGGATTCTAATTGAAGAAGTTATGACTTTTTTACCCAGAACACCTGTTTATTAACTAGCTTCACAACTGGTCACAAACCCTATCTTCCACAGATTGTATCTCCATAATTATAGCGAATAAAGAGATGAAATTTTTACCAGAGGTACCTTGATATGTCTTCTCAATACCATATAGATTTCACCAACTAAATTGTTCTAGAAAAATTTTTACATCAAAAATGGTAATATGACCTGAAAATAACATACCTTAGAACACATCACCAAAAGACTTCATCCTCCCTTGAAATCCGGCCTTCTTTTACTTCTTATTTCCTCTGAAATTTGACTTATATCAAAATGAATGTATAATGATGTTTATTTATACCATTTATTTCACTTCCTTTTAACATTAGGTCTGACCTGACACTTTCTTATTTTGTAATTATTTTCTTTAATTATCTTCAGGGCCTACATGTACTTCCTTCTTTAATTCACTTTGTCATCTTCAAAAATTCATTTCTCCTCGACCATGAGGATCCACGTGATGTGCCACATACCACTGAAAACAACGTGATGTATACTATCCATTCATGGGTGTTGTATATGCATGTGCATTGTGCTTCATATCCAAATACCTTTATCAATCTTGCAGTCCAAAACCCATGACTAGGGTTGACATCAATGACAACAACCAATCTTCCAACAATCTCACCCTTTGTCATTGACGACAACACTCATGCTCCCCCTATCATCATGATCCCAATTTCTCTCCCCCTTTGACATCCATGGAAAATCTTAGGGATTCTCCCCCTGAGTTTAATTGAAAAAGGTAACCTCCTTCTTTAGGGCTACTCCCCCTGAACATGTGGCACTCAATAATACTTCATCTTTATTTTTGGTATTTGGGACTTTTTCTTCCTTGGAATCATTTTGTGTGGCTTATGTCTTCTCTCTCTTCTTCATGTCTAGGATGTATATGTTGTTTGGTCTTCTTGTTGCAGTTGCAACCAATCTTCCCGAGTTATTTTCTCTGATTTTACATTTTCAGGAGTCAAACGTAAGAGTGTATCCTTGATCACATATTTTGCTGACACTGAGGAGATTATTCTTCATATCTTCAACCAATAGGAATTTTCCTTCTTTTACATTTTCATTTCCTTTTCCAAGTATTTTGGCACATGAGTCATTTCCAAATGAAACATTTCCACCTCTTTTCGTCAAACTGACAAATTTTCTTTGATCTCCGGTCATATGAGATGAGCACCCACTGTCTATGAACCATTCATATTCTTCTTTTCATTCTTTAGCGACCAATGCTATTCGACAATTTTCATTTTGTGGAATTTCTTTCCTTTTCCAAGTTGTATTTGGTATGCATACATTTGACATACGATTATCTTCCTTCATCTCTCTGCAATATTGTGCTTTGTGACCAATATTATTGCACTTGTAACATACAATATTTTCATCCATTAATGGGTCAAATGGATTATAATTTTTGTTGACAAGTCTACGAACATTTCCATATCTACTATTTTCACCATTCATGTAGCTTGCATAGTTATTCCTTTCATTGATTCTACAATTGATTTCCTTGTGTCCAAAATTTCCACAAGTATAACAATGTCCAAGAAAGAAATTTTGATACCTGGGCGTAAGTGATCTTCTTTGTGGTGTGCTCCATCTGGGTTCACGATCTATTATTCTATAGTTTCCTTCATAATGATTGCTTTCATACCTGATGGGAGAGGATCTTCTAGATGTCTCATTCCTTCTGAATTATAGTATTATATCTTGTTGTTCAACTTGTTCTAGAGTGTTGGTTTCATCATTTTCAACTTCCTTCTCTTGTTTTGTTGTCTTCAAACTGTCATTGTATCCTAGTCCCGTCTTTTCATTTGGAGATCTTTGACTGCTAAGGATCTCATCTAATTTTTCAGTTCTTTTTTCAAACTTCTTCAACTTTTGTGTTGTCAATAGTAGCTCCCCTTTTGTGTGATCCAATTTTGGCTTCAATTTCTCATAATCTTCTAATTGTTCCTTCAAGATATTAATGGTCTTTTCAAGCTTGTAATTATCTTCTTCACAACTACTCAATTCACCTTTAGTATTATGTTTGTGTTTCTAAGATTGCTATTTTCATTTTCAACATGCTTCAATTTTTCAAGATTCTCATCTTCTTGTTCACTCTCTGCATTGTCTTTGTATCCCCAAAAAGAATCAAGGTTGGTTTGTTCATCTGAATCTTCTTCAGAAATGATTTCTTCTTCTTTATAATTCTTATGATCATCATCCTAGGTTTCTTGGGTTATGAAGAGAACTTCTATTCCATCATTATCTTCTTTATCACTCTCATCTGAGGAGATGTCATCATCCTTGGAGTAGAAATTATTTTTATTGTTGAGAATTCTCTTTTTATAGTAGCAATTTTTAACAATATGTCCTATTCTACCACATTGAAAGCATTTGAGAGGAGACTTACCTTTGTATATTCCACTTCCCTTCTAGAGCCTTCTTACGAAATTTTCTATTTCTTCATCAAGGTCATTATCCTTGTCTTTTGTCTTCTTTATAGCTTTAAAGGATGCTTCATTGTTTGGTTGGTCACTTTCTGTACCTGTTCTCATTTCATATGCCATAAGAGTCCCATGTAATTCATCCATTGTCATTTTGGTCAAGTCCCTAGTTTCTTCAATGGCGGAGACCTTAGCATCATA
>ML785750.1:118537-156352 GCA_009831015.1 Picea engelmannii
ACTTCATCAACTCTAAGAAAATAGGTTGCAATATCTTCCTTTTCATTCATCTTCAAATTTTCAAATTCTGCTCTATGTCGTTGAAGCTTGACCTGCTTAACTTTTGGATCACCTTCGTAGATACTCTTGAGTTTGTCCCATACATCTTTAGCAGTTCTGCAACCCATCACTTTTCTAGTAATGGTTGGTGCCAATGATGCTAGAATAACATGTATGGCTTTTGAATTACAACTCATAAGCTTCTTCTCATTTGGATCGTATCAAGCATTATTTGGGATAATAGCCATTTACAACTGAGTACCAAATGTCTACTCCTAGATTCGTTATGTAAGTTTTCACTCTATCACTCCAGTATGCATAATTTCTTCCATCAAATTTTTGAATCCCATTTGAAATGTGCTCATGGTCATCCATCTCTGCTTAGGATTTTCCTTCCAGTGGTTAAATTGTTCTGAAGGCAACCTGCTCTGATACCAATTGTTGATACTAAGAGGGGGGTGAATCAATATCAAGTACAATTTAAAAACCTTTTTCAAATTATACTTAAACCATTCAATTATATCCAATGAGAAATCAACAATAGTATAAGAGTTACACCAATACACCACAATACACCATGCACAATATATGAGAAATAATCAATATTTTTTGTTCAAGGGAAGTAATGACTTCCAAAGGTAGCTACAACTTCCAAATGTAGAGGGAGGGATAAACCTCCAAGAGGAAGATACAATCCTCCAATATCAAGAGAGAGTTGAAATATCCATCCTTGCCCCTTTCTTCCACCCAAGAATATATGAGAGATAATAAAACTTTACATTAAATCATCACCATCAACCAATCATCAAATAGAACCTAATAATGCTTCTTGAGACTTCTTCAATTTCTACAATTCTTCAATTCTTGGAGTACTCTAATCCTGTAGATAATATCACTCAATGTATTCTCTGAAAATCCTCCAATTTTCACTCCTTGAATCCTCCCCAAAAAGAGGTTATAGAAAGAATGGTAGACTTTATTCAATTATGGTCTATTCAAAAGACCCAACTTGTATAGCATGCACTGCGCCCAGTATTTAACATCTGATTCTGAAACTCGCACACAAGAAACTAAAGTCCGTACTATTTCCAATGGAAATGATCCCAATTCATTTGGATTCTATATGAAGAAGTTATGATTGTTTTACCTGGAACACCTGTTTAGGTACCTTGATATGTATTCTTTGTACCATAGCAATTTCACCATCTGAATCATTCTAAAAAAAAATTTATAGCAAAAATGGTAAGATGATCTGAAAATAACATACCTTAGGACACATCACCAAAAGAATTCATCCTCCCTTGAAATCCATCCTTCTTTTACTTCTTATTTCCTATGAAATTCGACTTATATCAAGATGAATGTATAATGATGTTTATTTATAACATTTATGTCACTTCATTTTAACATTAGGGATAACCTGGCACTTTCTTATTTTGTAATTTTTTTCTTTAATTATATTCAAGGCCTACATGTACTTCCTTCTTCAATTCACTTTGTCATCTTCAAAAATTCATTTCTCCTCAACCATGAGGATCCACATGACGTGCCACATACCACCAGAAACAACATGATGTATATTATCCATTCATGGGTTTTGTATATGCATGTGAATTGTCCTTCATGTCCAAATACCTTTATCAATCTTGCGGTCCAAAACCCATGACTAGGGTTGACATCAATGACAACAACTAATCTTCCAACAAGCTACTTGGAGAGTATAAATAAGAGGCAAGGCTCTCTCATTTTATATCACGCTTGAGAATATTGAATATCTATAGGTGAATGAGGTAACCAAAGGATGTATAAGCCAAATTTCAAAGTGAAGGTTAAGAAAAGAAGGCCAAAATTTAAGGGAGGACAAATTCTTTTGATGATGCTTTCTAAGGTATGTTATTTATAGGTTATCTCACCATTTTCACAATAATTGTTTTTTAGAATGATTCAGACCGTGAAATTGATATAACATTAAGGAAACATATCCAAGTATCTATGGTAAACATTTCATCTTGTGGGTCATTGTATTTTTTGATTTACACTCCGTTGAAAATAGGGTTTGTGGCTAGTCCTGAAACTAGTCTAAAGCAAGTGTTTCGGGTAAAAACATTATAAATTCTTCATAATAGATCCAAATTTAGTATGAATTTTTTTTTTGGTTAGAGTACAGTCTTTAGTATTTTTTGTAACATTTTCAGACAGATTCAACAAATATTCCATGTGGGGCATGCTCTACAAGGTCTCTCTCTAGAATAAGCCAAAATTCATCAAGGTATGCCATTTTTTTCTATAACTCCTTTTCTGAGAGGTTACAAGTAGTGACACTTGGAGTAATTGCATAAAACAAATTGAAGAACATTGTGTACTAATTTAAGATCTTTATTCATTACAGGTACATAGTTATGATTATTTCAGGTTAGGGTTGTTGACTAATCCCAAACTAGTCATGTGAGACTAAACAAAAGTTTGATAAAAATGCTAGTCTCTTGTTGTGAAAGTTATGGAAGGTTTGCAGGTATGTGATCATATGCACCAGGTGTATTAAAGAGTTATAGATAATATTTGGATGATGAAATTGATGAACGATTTTAGTTAAGGTACATGTTGGGTACATGGTTGAGACAAGTAGTTGATGAGTTGGCACATACATGAGGTGTATAATTGATGATGTTGGTACATATTAATGAGTCATAGTTGATGAGTAGTTGAAATATTATTGGTACATACTTGGTACATGGTTGGATGCACTTGTTTATGGTATAGGTTGGGGCATGGTTGATGCACTTGTCTATGGTACATGTTGATTACAGGTTGAAGTATAGGTTGATGCATGGTCGATGCATGGTTCAGGTTTATTGGTATAGGTTTATAGTGATATATCTCACAGTGATAGTGTGACAATGGTTCCATCATCCTACTTCTACTTCAAGGTGGTTGGATGGGGAAATCAAAGGTGGTTGTATACACCTTCCAGTTGTAGCCAAAGAACATAGAGGGTTGTAGCCTCCTTCTGGTTGTACCTAGAGAATAGGGGAGTTGCAGCTTCCCTTAGGTTGTATCCTAAGAAACAAAGGGGTTGGATCCTCCTTCCCATTGCAGTTGGAAAGCAAAGGAAGTTGGTGGCTCCAATGAATGTAATTCTTCAAGAAATATAAGAAAAAGCATTCAATGGTTTTCTCCTGCTTTGGGTTTCCACGTAAAACACTGGTGTACTGCGTATGTGTATGATTGTTCATTTGTTCATTGCTTATTTACTCTGCAGTTATTGGATGATAATGCTACATTGACATGACATTGGGATTATATGGTTAAAAAGGATTAAATTTCTCTATTACTGATTCACCCCCCCTCTTAGTAATACAATAGTTTCACCCACATGAAGACTTGATCACCAACTTCATAACTACGGTCGACACAATGCACATCGACATAAATATTCTACTGATCCTGTGCTTCCTTCATCATTTGTCTTATTGTTTACATTTGATGTTCCATTTCTTGGATCGCTTCTGGTCCTGCCAAGACCCTATCTTCAAGCGATCTCAACTCAAAGGCGTCTGACACAGTCTCCTGTAAAGAAACTCGAAAGGAACCATATTAGCGGTGCTTTGATAATTGTTGTCATATGAGAATTCTACCAGTGGAAATAATTATTCCCAATGCTTTTGTTGGTCCATCACGTACATATGAAACATATCTTCCAAGATTTTCTTTGTTCGGTCGATATGGATGTCTTTTTCCGGGTGATATGTGGTACTAAAGTTAAGTCGGGTTCCCAAGGCCTCTTGGAAACTAGTCCAAAATCATCCCATAAACATTGATCCTCTATTGGATATAATCCTTTGAGGAAATCCATGCAAGATTAATACCTCATTAATGAGAACTCTAGCTATGTTAGGTACTCGATACGTCGTACACACGTGAATAAAATGAGCACTCTTCATCAGAGTGTTGACTACCGCAAAAATCAAGTCATGTCTCCTTGCTGTCAATGGAAATCCAACAATGAAATCCATTCAAATGACCTCCTATTTTGATTCTGGAATAGTGTGTGGATGTAGTAATCTAGCTGGATGTCTATGCTCATCCTTCACCTACTGACATTCTAGACATCTTGCCACGTAGTTGACTATGTCTACCTTCATTCCTTTCTAGAAGAATAATGGTTTAAGGTTTTCCCTCATCTTTGTGACTCCACGATGATCCATGTACACTACTCTATGAGCCTCGTTTAGGATCAAAATCCTCAACTCGCCGTTGGGGGATAATAAAATTCAATTTTTAAATATAAAAAATCCGTCGTTGTCCAACGTACATCCTTCAAATATTGGTACCATCATTGTGTTTTGTCCGATAAAATCCTTGAATTATTTGTACCAGTCATCATCGTGCTTTAAAGTTAGAATATTTTCATGTATACTCATCTGAAGAGGTATCACCAAAAATATGCGCTATCTCCGAATCAACACATTAGCCTCTTTGTTCATTGTTCCTTTTATGCAAGTAATCTTGACATAGTACTCGCTAAGAAATTTTGACCAACATCGTTGTTGCGGGTTCAAGTCGCTTTGCATAAAGATGTGTTGTATACCAAAGTGGTCCTTTTTTAGTTCGAATTTCCATCCAATAAGGTAGTGTCTCCAAACTCTCAAGGAATATACAATGGCTAAATCGTGCGCTGCATAGTTCTCCTCATGCATTCTCAACTTTCTTGAGATGTAAGTGATTAATTGACTGTATTGCATCAAGACTCATCCTAAGCCTTCCTTGGATGCCTCGGTGCATACCAATAATTCTATGTCCATATCAGGAACCTTTAGTATTGGTGATATCGTCAAAAAATCCTTGAGCTTCCGAAATGCCTCCGTGCATTTATCAGTCTAAACAAACTTCTTTCTCTTCTTCTACAATTCTGTGATCGTATTTTCTATCTTTGAAAAACCCTTGATGAACCATCGATAGTATCCCTCTAAACCCATGAAGCTACGCACTTTGCGGACATTCGTCGGTGTAGGCCATTTCATAACAGCCTCGACCTTTTATGGATCCATAGCGATACCTTTTCTAGAGATGACATGCCCTAAGTAGTGAATCTTCAATTGATAAAATGAGCATTTAGAAATATTCCCATAAAATGTTTTCACTCGTAGACATTGTAGTACCATGCACAAGTGCTCATCATGCTCCTCCATCGACCGAGAGTAAATAAAAATATCATCAATGAATAGTTGGACGAACTTGTCCAAGTATTTGCAGAACACCCCATTAATCAAACTCATAAATACCCCTAGGGATTTCGTCTTTCCAAACAGTAAAACAATAAACTCGTAATGTCCAAACCTCGTCTTAAAGGAGGTATTAGGAATGTCGTCCTCTTTGATCTGTAAATGGTGATACCCTAATCTCAAGTTTATCTTTGAAAACATCGTCACACCCTTCATCTAATCAAATAGATCATCAATCCTAGGCAACAGAGACTGATTCTTGATCATTTCCTTGTTCAATTGACGATAGTCAATGCAATGTATCCACAATCCATCCTTATTACATATGAATATAATAGGTGCACCCCATGGTCACACACTTGTACGTATAAGTCCTAGGTCTAACAACTCCTTTAGTTTCATTTTCAACTCTTGTAACTCTAGGGTCGACATTCGATAAGGTGTTCTTGCTATCGGTTTAGTTCCTAGTTTTAGTTCAATGGTAAATTCAAGTTCCCTCTCTAGTGGAATCCCAAGTAACTCCTCATGGAATACGTCCACAAACTCTCACACCACCGAAAGGTTTTCTAGACCTTCTGCTACTCCCTTATTGATTAACACAAGGATTGCATAAATATTACATCACTTTTGCATGCTCTTATGTAGCTGCAAGGAAGAGATGAACCTCATTGAGACTCCCTGGGTCCTACCTATAATCATGTGTATCTGTCCCTCGTCATCGACCAAGATCAACCATTTCATCTTACAGTCAAGTATCGCATCATGTGATTCCAACCAGTCCATATCGATCATGACGTCATAAGACCCTAATGTTTTGACGTACAAGTTGGACCTAGTGAAAGAATCATCCAGGTTAAGGCTATAGCCCGTAAACTTCTCACCAACCTTATGTTTGGCTCTTGAAGCCATTTATGCAAAGCTAAACTCCTCCTATTCGACTTCCTTTACATTAATTAATTTTAGCGTTGCACCAGAAATAAAACTCTCAGTAGCACCTCGATCTATCAAAATACTAAGATTATAGTAAGTGAAATTACTTGATGTCTTGAGCATATTCGACTGGTGCTATGCCTAGCGGTTATTCACCACTGCATGAATCCGATGGGCCTTGCCCAAATATCCCATGGTAGTGGGCCTGACTGATCTAGATTCTCTGGTCCTCTCCACTGGGCAGTCACACTGGTAGGCTCCCCACATGTCCAACACCCTTTCTTCGGTCCAGTACTCTTGGTACCCAAAGTATAAGCTGACATCTCACTAAAATGGAACCGTGGTTTGTTCTATTGAACATGCCTAAATTTTTGTTGCTGCAGTCGACATTGTTGTTGAGGTGCTAGTCACTGAGGTGTAGTTAAAGTGGATCCTCTTTGGAAGCCATGATATCCTGGTGAATGTCTAGCTAGTGTCTGATGTTGTTACGCACCAGATGACGCCTGCCCCACTGGTCTCGCTGGAGTCCTTCCTTGAGATTTGTTGATAATATCCTCCTCTACTATAAGGGCCTTCTAAACAACATCATGCAAGGTTTGAGGCATCAGAATCCTAACCTTTTCACGAATGTTGACATTAAGGCCAAACATGAACTTGTTGACCTTAAGTTTCTCAGTATTAAGGTGCAGAGCATAATGAATCAGCTCCATAACATGGGGCTTGTACTCAGGCATCATATGTATGCCCTATCACAATGCATTGAACTCATTGAGCTAATGCTCAATGAATTTCTTAGATATATACCTCTCTAGGAGCCGTTCCTCGAACAGTTCCCATGAAACTTCTTCGACGACCATGTTCAGTTGTGGCAGGAGTGTCTTCCACCATA
Organism: Picea engelmannii; assembly: GCA_009831015.1. Lineage (NCBI taxonomy): Eukaryota > Viridiplantae > Streptophyta > Pinopsida > Pinales > Pinaceae > Picea > Picea engelmannii. The sequence continues at coordinate 125,618 of ML785750.1, forward strand.
TAAGAGCGCTCCCCTTTAGGTAAAATACCGCCATTCATACCTTCATGTTGGAGCCATATTTCTGAAGTGCAAAGCACATCTCCATATTATACAACCATGCCTCGGTGTTTGCACCATCTGGGGCACCAAAGAACTCAGGAAATTTGACCTTGTCGAGTTCGCAGTGAATGCTACCAGTACCAGCTAGAGCACTTGGTGGACCCTCAGGGGGTGTTGGTGCCCTGGCCTAATCTCTATCCAAACGGCTGATTAGTGCCTCAGAAATCTAATAGAAGGACCTCATCAACCCAACCACATCACCCATAATTATTTGTTCCTTCCCGCTAACTTGTTCTTCTCCCTGGGGGTTAGACCCATCAAGCGTGGATGCTACTGGGGGCATCACGCCTCCTCCCATATCACCCCATCGTCTACCTCTGTGATGTCCTCTAATGATTATTACCTGAATAAATACAAGTCAAATTAATTAGAAACATTATAATCAATTATCAAATCAATGGAAGTTGTAGTGATCCCAAGTTGCGGTTCGAACCGGCTCTGATACCATATGTAATGACCCTCCTTCGTTATGACAACATGCGACGCACAACCAGTGAAAAATGTGTATATTTCTATTTTTTTTTCTCTTTTTTTTAAAGAAGGAAAGTAACGATGACAACAATCAATCAACACATATGGATGACAACCACAACACACACAATTCAGGCAATAGAAAAAGATAACGACCTATCATACTACCACATCAAGAAGTTGGAAGCAACATAAGACAGTTAGTCAGATGAAAAATAGAAACGACTACCCACCCATCCTACCCTGCAAGGTTAGGACCTATAGGACACATAAGCAATGCTCAAGCCCAAGTTCCCATCGATTTTGACCATTTAAGGTCTCAGGGATGGAGACTTTTTTGAGGAACAAGGAGGTGTCTACGTCCCACCCGACATGTGTAAGATCACACCTACTAAGATAAATACAACATCAATCAACCAACCATGACAGCTTCGATGACTAGTAACTAGAACCTTCCCAGCAAGAGAGAGACAATCAAAATAATGTTTCAAAAAGTACAACCTTACTTAAGAAAACAACATCATCCGCAGAGGGAGGCACACAATTCAGAGTCAAGTTTGTACATGAATGTCGATCAATGTGCACAATGACTCAATCATAAGGTATCACATCGCCACCTTACGACCGAGGCACTAGGGACCCACGCGTGAACAAAATTACTCCAAACCTTCTACCAAACAAAAATCTAACGCACCTGAAATCCATTGGCACTAACATACATTATTACTGAAGATGGTGTTTTAAAGTTGTAAATAAAATATAAGGTGTTGAAGGTGAAGAACTTGTATATGTAAAATCATAGTATAACTTCTATGAGCTTTTCTTATTCCATTAAAAAAAATTCACATTAAAACAAGGTCTTAGTAAATACTTATACATATTACGAAACTGATATCAATCGAAGAGTTCTAGATAAGGTAAAGAAAATAACTATGACCAAATATAATTTATGGTAAGGTGAAGGACAAGGTACTAAATTATCAAGGGGAAAAGGGATGTGTCAAAAGAAGGCATTTATGGTTCAAAACTACAACCCAACTTTTATAACCCTTTTCAATATCAATTTCAATAGCAATTGTTGTATTAGACATCCAAAATTTATAAACATTGAGGACCCATTATCTTGATATCAAATGGGAAAAACCAAATTAGGATAGAGGTGAATAGTCAGTGTATCACCAAATGTAGATTTGGTTTATAAATCATTAACCACATTATGCAAGTAAACAAATTGGTGTTATGAATCTTAAATAAATTATTATAACTATTGTTTCTACTTTTTTTTTAAAGTGCTCATATACATACTAAAGATCTAATACCAATTTTGAAGAATTCCAGATAGCAAATAAAATAATTATGTAGTAATTATTAGAGTTCAATGGAAATAAACATATATGTGTAGTAATAACTGCAAATCAAATAGCAATATAATTTTCGGTGCTATTCGCTGCTGAAAAAAAACATTTCTAAATTGTAAAAAAATACTTCCAACTCATTGTTGATACTAAGAGGGGGGTGAATCAATATCAAGTACAATTTAAAACCTTTTTCAACTTATACTTAAACCATTCAACTATATCCAATGAGAAATGAACAATAGTATAAGAGTTACACCAATACACCACAATACACCAAGCACAATATATGAGAAATAATCAATAGTTATTATTCAAGGGAAGTAACGACTTCCAAAGGTAGCTACAGCTTCCAAATGTAAAGGGAGGGATAAACCTCCAAGAGGAAGATACAATCCTCCAATATCAAGAGATAGTTGAACTCTCCATCCTTGCCCCTTCCTTCCACCCAATAATATATGAGAGACAATAAAACTTTACATTAAATCATCACCATCAACCAATCATCACATAGAACCTGATAATGTTACCTAAGACTTCTTCAATTTCTGAAATTCTTCAATTCTTGGAGTACTCTAATATTGTAGATAATATTACTCAATGTATTCTCTGAAACTCCTCCAATTTTCACTCCTTGAATCCTCCCCAAAAAGAGGTTATAGAAAGAATGGTAGACTTTATTCAATTCTGGTCTATTCAGGAGAGTGAACTTGCACAGAATGCCCCACACTCAATAATTAACATCCGATTATGAAACTTGCAAAAAAGAAACTAAATTCCATAGTATTTGCAATGAAATTTGTCCCATGTCATTTGGATTCACGATGAAGAAGTTATGACTGTTTTACCCGGAACACCTGTTTATTGACTAGCTTTAGGACTGGTCACAAACCCTATCTTCCACATAGTGTATCTCCATAATTATAGTGAATCAAGAGCTAAAATTTTTACTAGAGGTACCTTGATATGTCTTCTCAATACCATAGTGATTTCACTATATGAATCGTTCTATAAAAAACGTTATAGAAAAAATGGTAAGATGACCTGAAAATAACATGCCTTAGAACACATCACCAAAGGACTTCATCGTCCCTTGAAATCTGGCCTTCTTTTCTTCTTATTACCTCTGAAATTTGACTTATTTCAAATGAATGTATAATGATGTTTATTTATACCATTTATGTCACTTCCTTTTAACATTAGGGCCGACCTGACACTTTCTTATTTTGTAATTCTTTTCTTTAATTATCTTCAGGGCCTACATGTACTTCCTTCTTCAATTCACTTTGTCATCTTCAAAAATTAATTTCTCCTCAACCATGAGGATCCATTTGATGTGCTAGATACCACCAAAAACAACATGATGTATACTATCCATCCATGGGTTTTGTATCTACATGTGAATTTTCCTTCATGTCCAAATACCTTCATCAATCTTGCGGTCAAAAACCCATGACTAGGGTTGACATCAATGATAACAACCAATCTTCCAACAATCTCCCCCTTTGTCATTGATGGAAACACTCATGCTCCCCCTATCATCATGATGCCAATTTCTCACCCCCTTTTACATCAATGGAAAAGGTTATGGATTCTCCCCCTGAGTTTAATGGCAAAAGGTAACCTTCTTCTTTGGGGCTACTCCCCCTAAACATGTGGCACTCAATAATACTTCATCCTTATTTTTTGTCTTTGGGACTTTTTCTTCATTAGAATCCTTTTGTGTGGCTTATGTCTTCTCTCTCTTCATCATGTCTAGGATGTATATGTTGTTTGGTCTTATGGTTGCAGTTGCAACCAATCTTCCTGAGTTATTTTCTCTGATTTTACATTTTCGGGAGTCAAACGTAAAAGTGTATCCTTGATCACACATTTTACTAACACTGAGTAGATTATGATTCAAGTCTTCAACCAATAGAACATTCTTTTCTTTTACATTTTTCCTTCCAAGTTCTACTACACATTCTCCAAGTATTTTGGCAGATGGGTCATCTCCAAATGCAACATTTCCACCCTTTCTCTTCAAGCTAATGATTTTTTTTTGATCCCCGGTCATGTGTGAAGAACATCCACTGTCTATGTACCATTCATCTTCTTCTTTACATTCGTCAATGGTCAATGCTATTCGAAAATCTTCATTATTTTGAATCTCTTTCCTTCTCGATACTGTGGTTGGCATAATGACATCTTCATTCATATATCTGCAATCTCGTGCTTTGTGACCAAGATAATTACATTTGTAGCATGCAATATTTTTGTCCATCAATAGGGAAAATGAATTATAACTTTTGTTGACAAATACATGATTATTTTCATATCTTCTATTTACACCATTCATGTTTCTTGTGTATGTGTTCCTTTCATTGATTTTGCAATTAATTGCCTCATGTCCAAAACTTTTGCAAGTATAACAATGACCAAGAAAGAAATTTTGATACCTTGGAGTAAGTGGGATTCTTTGTGAAGTATTCCATCTAGGTTCATGATCTATTCTTCTGTAGTTTCCTTCATACTGATTGAAGCTTCTTTGATTCCTGAAGGTAGGAGTTCTTCTTGGATATTCATATCTTTTGTAATCATTCCTTCTTTCTGGTATCCTGGTCCACTTCTCATCAACTGTCTATGTAGCTCTTTCTTCAACCTTGTTGTTGGTATTTGCATCTTCTTTGTATGAATCTTCACCCATGCGTCCAATATGTGTTAAGTCTTTTGGCACTTAAGAGTTTCTTAAGATCTTCCTCAATGAGACAACTTCTTGTTCAAGTTTCTCACAATTTTCTTCTTTCTTCATCATTTGGACATTCCTTCTCCTATTCTTCTTTCTTCTTCGAGTAGAGTTTTCAAGGAAATGGTTTCTTCTCCTAGTTTCTCAAAGTATTCTAATTGTTTCATCAAGATTACAACTGTCTTTTCACAACTACCCAATTCACTTCTTAGTTTTCTTTGTGTGTCTTTGAGCTTGCTATTTTCAATCTCAACATGCTTCAATTTTTTAAGATTCTCATCTTCATGTTGAATAATTTTTTCTTCATGATTTTCTTCTTCTTCATTGGAATTTTCTTCTTCAATGTCATTTCTTTCAATCCTTGGATGAGGAAATTCAAATTCAATATGACCTACTCCTTCACAATTAAAGAAAAAGAACTGACCTCTATTTTCTTCTTTGAAATCTACGATGTTGTAATTTGCTTCAACTTCTTCTTCTTCTTCGTCTTCTGCGTCTTCCTGTACATAAAGGTCTTGTATCTTGTCCCAAATATATTTCTATGATGCACATGATCCCGCCTTGGATTTCATTGAATCTATCAATCCATCCAAGATGGTATCTATTGCCAATTTGTTGTTCATTTTTGCTTCCTTCTGAGCTGTAGTCTTTGGTTTCTTCAAAGCATTGTATCCTGAAGCAACTGAGAACCAAACATCTGCCCCAAGATATTTCAAGTAAATTTCCATTCTATTACTCCAGTATTCGAAATTGCTTCCATCAAATGGTGGAATCCCATTTGGAATTTTGTCTTCAATTTCTTCTTAGGATCTTCCTTCCAGTGGTTAAACAGTATTGAAGGTAACCCGCTCTGATACCAATTGTTGATACTGAGAAGGGGGTGGATCAATATCAAGTACAATTTAAAACCCTTTTCAACTTATACTTAAACCATTCAACTATATCCAATGAAAAATCAACAATAGTATAAGAGTTACACCAATACACCACAATACACCATGCACAATATATGAGAAAAAATCAATAGTTATTGTTCAAGGGAAGTAATGAATTCCAAAGGTATCTATAACTTCCAAATATAAAGGGAGGGATAAACCTCCAAGAGGAAGATGCAATCCTCCAATATAAAGAGAGATTTGAGCTCTCCATCCTTGCCCCTTCCTTCCACCCAAGAATACATGAGAGATAATAAAAATTTACATTAAATCATCACCATAAACCAATCATCACATAGAACTTGATAATGCTTCCTAAGACTTCTTCAATTTATGAAATTATTCAATTCTTGGAGTAATTTGATATTAGAAATAATATTACTCAATGTATTCTCTAAAATGCCTCCAATTTTCACTGCTTGAATCCTCCCCAAAAAGAGGTTATAGAAAGAATGGCAGACTTTATTCAATTCTGGTCTATTCAAGAGAGTGAACTTGCACATAATTCTCTGCACTCAATAATTAACATATGATTATGAAACTCTCACAGAATAAACTAAAGGTTGTACTCATTCAAATTCAATTTGTCCCACATCATTTGGATTCTCGATGAATAAGTTATTAATTTTTTACCCGGAACACCTGTTTATTGACTAGCTTTAGGACTGGTCACAAACCCTATCTTCCATAGAGTGTATCTCCATAATTATAGTGAATCAAGAGCTGAAATTTTTACCAAAGGTACCTTGATATGTATTATCAATACCATAGAGATTTCACCATCTAAATCATTCTAGAAAACAAGTTATAGAAAAAATGGTAAGATGACCTGAAAATAACAAACCTTAGAACACATCACCAAAAGACTTCATCCTCCCTTGAAATCCAGCCTTCTTTTCTTCTTATTACCTATGAAATTCAACTTGTATCAAATGAATGTATAATGATGTTTATTTATACCATTTATGTCACTTCCTTTTAACATTAGGGCCGACTTGACACTTTCTTATTTTGTAATTCTTTTCTTTAATTATCTTCAAGGCCTACATGTACTTCCTTCTTCAATTCACTTTGTCATATTCAAAAATTCATTTCTCCTCAACCATGAGGATCCACGTGATGTGCCACATACCATTGGAAATAGCATGATGTATACCATCCATCCATGGGTTTTGTATCTACATGTTCATTTTCCTTCATGTCCAAATACCTTCATCAATATTGCGGTCCAAAACCCATGACTAGGGTTGACATCAATGACAACAACCAATCTTCCAATAGATCCAATACTAGTTTTGAAGAATTAAGATAGAGTTGAATAGCCAGTGTATCACCAAATGTAGATTTGGTTTATAAATCATTAACCACATTATGCAAGTAAACAAATTGGTGTTATGAATCTTAAATAAATTATTATAACTATTGTTTCTACTTTTTTTTTAAAGTGCTCATATACATACTATAGATCTAATACCAGTTTTGAAGAATTTGAGATAGAAAATAAAATATGTGTGTAGTAATTAGTAGAGTTCAATGGCAATAAACATGTATGTGTAGTAATAACTACAAATCAAATAGCAATAAAAATTTTGCTCTTCGCTGCCCCCAAAAAACATTTCTAAATTGCAAAAAAACACTGCCAGCTCGTAACCATTCAATAATTAAACAAAAGAAACATTTCCAGATACATAATGTTTCCTGTCTTTAACCACTCCACAAATAAATCTTCTAGGAGTTTATAGAACTATGCAAATTATAAGAATAAAAACTTTGTGTAACTGCATCAAATCGTGGGGTGGTTATTAAAGGAATGTTTAAGATCTGTGCGTAGATAGACCATGAAATGGGTGCATCCGTTATCACTGTGCAATTTTAAAAATTTGCTATGTTTTTAATCAAGAAAAAAAAACGCTGGGCATGCTTAAACCCAGGTCCAAGAATTGGAATTGGTCACCTGCCAACTATCCTTAAACAAGGACTCACCAAAACCAAAGAATATTATAAAATCAAAATCGTTGATTAGAAATAAAAATTGTTGGAGAAAACTGAGAAAAATTGTGGGTAAAATGGATTTTATAAAATAATCAACATGGTCAAAGTCCAATAAAAAACCGAAAATCAGGCGTAGCGTGCATTAAGGATTACAACCATTGGGGAGTCTTAAAATATATTCATGGATATCCCTTAAAGGTATGCAGAGTTGAAAAAGAAAGTTGTAGACAATAAAAGTAATTCAATATTCGAATCCCATCAAGTCAAAGAATATTAAGGGAAGGGGTTGGGTGAAATGTACCGTCAAAGGGAAACAAAGAGTTGCAGTCCACACCAATCAAGGCAAAGGGAAACAATGGGAACCGTGTTCCATTTTAGTCTGAACATAGACATAATTTCCTCAAATAAATAAATAAAATGAGGTAAGCTTCAACATCCCATTGCAGAGGAAAGAAACAAAAATTGCAGAGAAAAAAAACAACATTAAACACAGAGAAATAAAACATTTGGTGAAGTAGAAAGACATCCCCCAAATCGTTGTGTGGAAACACAATTTTGGAGCGAATAAATCACAATAATCCCCTGTACACATGTTGTCCAATCCCCTAGTTGCACCAGAAAATCAATTTTATTAATTACTTAAATTTGTCTATTTCCCTCACCCACCTAAAAGCGTTTCTAAAAACGCTCCTCGGTGTCCCATTATTCCCCTACAATTTCTTAAATGACTTATTCCTTACTTAACTCCCAGTTGAGTTCATAAATAGAAAGTTCCAAAGGCTAGATTCCTTACTAAGTTAGACATTCCCCTTTTTATTTAAGTTTCCCCTTTTCCTTAGGTTTCCCACCTTTTCTTTAAGTTTCCGTTTTTCTTAAAGTTTACCCTTTTATTAATTAAACCTATATTAAAATTTTGACTTTAATTATAAATGCTTGAATTTTCTTTACCCCCTTCCTGTTATATGTCTAATTAGTTTTTTTTTGTTCTAAGGTTCTACTCAGACCTAGTTTTCAATTCACTAGGATTGGTGATAGTTATTAAGGGAAACATTAGTTATTAAACTTTACTTATCACATCATTCATTTTAAGGCCGACCAGGTCCTAAGGAGGCATAGTTTTCTAGGCACTAGGTTTATTAAATTACTAGTTGAAATCACAACATGCCCTTCAGGATGCACTACGTGCTCTAACGGTGTCACTCACCTCTCTCTTTTTTATTTGTATGGAACACCCTTCAAGACGCACTATGTTCTCCTAGGGTTCCACTCGCCTCTTGAATGAATTTGGTAGATGTCAAACCCATGGAGTCAATACTATTGATTAAGGTTGGTTGTCATTGATGTCAACCCTTGAAGAAGGCCCTGTAGCACAAAGGTTTGGGTAATGGAACCAAGATTGTTTGATGTAAATATAACTCATTATTGTCTCGTCATGGTTGATAAGAAGTAAATATGGATGAAATCCAAAGTGGTCCACTTATGGTGAAATCCCTCACAGGAAGATGCTTTGCAGAGTAAGGGAACCCATGCTTAATTCTGGAATAATGAGTTGAAGCACAATGAATTTGTCTAGGAAACTATACAAGATATATATTGCTTGTCATGTCATTTCTGGTGGTATGTGGAACGTTACATAAATCCTCACGGTTAGAGAGTTATGACCATACGAAGTTGGAGAACCCCTCATAAGTCTTATAGAAGTCCCCAAGGGTCAAAGTTCTTTGCAAAAGAAATTATTTTAAATAAAGAAGCCCTAAAATAAGGAAAGTGTAAGGCTACATGAAGATATAAATAAGAGGCAAAGATCACTCATTAAACACAAACTTGTACATTTTGTATATCTATTTTATTTTGTAAAGATTCTTGTAAATACTTGTGGATACATCTGAAGTAGAGAACGTCTGAGGTAGCACGAAGGGTTGACGGAAAAATTCTCAGATTTACAAAAAACCCCATTTTTTTATGCATACATGGGTTGTCTATTTATAGGGTGTGTATACATTGAAGGTATATGTGGGATGGTTGTGTATAGGGTGAGTATGTATGTGGGATGACTGTGTATAGGGTGAGTATATGTTGATAAATACATGAAACTTGAGAAGATGAAGGTGCAGCGGTTCTAGATTCTGAGATCAAGCTCCTAGGAAGGTCTACAGTGCTCAGATACATCAGATCCATCCATTGGTTCAAAAGGTATGTCTTATATCTATGAATAGTTTGATTTTGATGTATGAATGAGGAATGGCAATGGAGATTTGAGGATTCTCCCTAGAGAGACTAGTGGCTACATGGGATTTTCTGTATAAGTCAGTTCTACAAAAATACAATGTTGGTATATTTATCATTGATGCTTCTTGTTGTGGCACATATTGTATTTCTTGGCATATGGCTAAGAGCTTTTATGGTACATGGTTGAGATCTTATATTTATTGTTGTATTGAGAAATTGAATATCAGAGAGGGGTTGATGACTAAGATCATGTGAGGAATATTATACTTGGTCATGATTACACATACCTATATGGCACATGACTAGAGAGAGACATACTTTCCTTAAGTAGAGGTTATGTATGAGGATGCATGCATAGGGTCTAGTTACAGTCTGGATATAGTCACAGGTTACATATCTATGTGAAAGAATTTACAAAGCGTCAAAAGTTTTCAAGTGAAAAGGAAACCCTAGTTTCAAAAGGCATATGTGGGTTGCATAACAGATAGGGCATGTACATACACAGGCTACATCACTACAGGTCACGTATCTGTTGTATTTTTGTAGATACATGTTCAATTTAGGTACAATTTTATTACAGGGCAATTGTACAGATTGGATACAGGGCAGTGACATAGGTTGATACAGTTTTACAACAGTATATCTGATAGTGAGAGGTTGGCAGTGGTTCCATCATTCTACTTCTACTTCAGGGCAGTTGGACAGGGAAAGGATAGGTGTTTGTAGCCACCTTCTAGTTGTAGCCGGAGAACATAGGGGGTTGTCGCCTCCTTCTGGTTGTAGCCGGAGAATTGGGGAGTTGGAGATTCCCTCAATTTGTAGCCCGAGAAACCAGGGGGTTGGTGCCTCCTTATAGTTGTAGCTGGAAAGAAAAGGAATTTGGTGCTTCCAATGAATGTAATTATTCAAGACATATAAGAAAAAATATTCTCTGGTTTTCTCCCGATTTGGGTTTCCACGTAAAACACTGGTGTACTGTGTATGTGTGTGATTGTTTATTTCTTATTGCTCATTATTGGATAATAATTCTACATTGATATAACATTTGAAGAAAAAGGATTATAATTATGCTATTACTGAGTCACCCCCCATCTCAGTAATCCAACAATTGGTATAACAGAAGGTTCCTTCAGAAATCATCTTAACCACTGAAAGGTAGATCATGGAGAGTACCAACTCGTATAAAAATGGAATACCATAGTTTGATGGATAGAAGTATTCTTTTTGGAGCATAAGGATGGAGACATATATACAGGCACATGGATTTCAATTTTGGAAATCAATTGTAGATGAATACATAGCAGCAAAAGTTCCACCAACAAATGACAAAGCAGTGAAACTCGGTGAGAATAATTACAAAGCCAAAAATGGACTTTTGAATGGTCTCAGTGATACAGGTTCACCAAAGTTTCACATTGTAAATCTGCTAAAGAGATTTGGGACAAGATTCAAAATATTTATGAAGGAGATTCAAAAGTCAAAGAAACAAAGCTTCAAACTTACAGAGGCCAGTTTGAACAACTAAAAATGAAGGAAGATGAAGATATCGTAGCCTACTTCTTACGAGTCAATGAAACAGTGAATGCAATCATAGGATTGGGAGAAGAAATTGAAGAATCTGTAATTGTTCAAAAGGTACTATGATCTCTTCCTATGAGATTCAACCCTAATATATCAACACTAGAAGAAAGATCATATATAAACTCAATAAGCATGGACAAACTACATGGAATCTTCACAGCATATCAGATGAGAACTAAACAGGAAAATCCATATGTAAAAGAAGAAAACTTCAAATAATCCAAAAGATCAAAGAAAAAGAAAAAGGAACAAGAAGAATATAGAAGAAGTAGCAACGTCTCAGAAGATGATGAAGAAGTGGCCAACTTCATCAAAAGACTGAACAAGGGAACCAACGGTAGGTATAGAGGTAATATTCCTTTAATTTGTTTTAATTGTGATGGTATTGGTCATTTTCATAACAAATGTCCTCATAAGAAAAAGAGAAATGATGAAGGTTACTCAAAAGGAAAACACACATATAAAGGAAAAGTTGACTTTTGAGAAGAATTAATGTGTGTCATAGAAGTTATCAGAAGAGAAAAGAAGAAGAACAAGAATCTCTAAGCAGAACTAGACAAAAAGGAAGACACTCAAGAACTAGAAAAAATGATCACAAAATTGAAAGTTCAAATAGAAGAAGATAAAAGAATTGAAGAAGAAATCAAACAACAACTAGAAGAAAAGGACATGATCATCTGAAACTTGGAAGCAAAGATTGTTGCATTAAGAAAGGATATTCAAAAGCAAAATATCCAGAATAGCTCAAAAGTTTTGGATGACATTATCAGCAGTCAAAAATCTCATATTGAAAAGTCTAGACTTGGATACAATCAAACATAAAAGGGATCAATCTCCAAAACAACAAAGTAAGAAACAAATCCAAAAAGATATGTATAAACAATTAAAGGGGACAGGAAGATTACAAGGACACTCCTCCACCAAGAAGATTCAGATTTCATAATCAACAAATGACAGATAGGCCTCAAGAAGAAGAAGGATTCATAAGAGCACCTCCTTTCATAAGATATTCAACTCCCAGGTATCAAACTATATTTTTTTGTTTATGTTATACATGTAATAATTTTGGACATAAAGTTGTAAATTGCAGAGCTAACAAAAGGAACAATAACAACTTTGAGAGTCATACACAAAGGGGTTATTCAAGAAGACCTAGTGAAACACAAAGAAGAATTTACATCATGTTTGAATCCTTGAGCACTGAAGTGGAATGTTACAAATGTAACAACTTTGCACACATGGCCAAAGATTGCAGAATGACAGTCCCTCCTAAAGAACCTCAACAGAATAACAACAATCATAGACAAGAACCTCAAAAAATGACATGGATAAGAAAGAAAGATTAGTATAGCAATGAATAATGCACAGTTGCTCTACAAGATAAGCAGAAGAAACACGGTTGGTATGTTGACAGTGGGTTTTCAAAACACATGACAGGTGATAGAGACAAATTTCTTACATTGCGAAAGGAATGAAATGGATCAGTCTCCTTTGGAAATGATAATTCAGCCAAAATAATTAGAGAAGGCACAATCTGAATAGGGAACAAGAATGAAAAGGCACAAAATGTTCTACTGGTAGAAGCTATGAAATATAATCTTCTAAGTGTGATTCAAATGTGTGACCAAGGTCATAAAGTTACTTTCGATTCACAAAAGTGTGAGATAAGAAGAGAAGGTTCATGGAAATTGGTCGGTAAGGCTGCAAGAACTTCAAACAACATATATGTGTTAAGTGAAATTGGAAATGAAAAGTGTTGTCTAGGAAAGGAAGATGAAATTTGGCTATGGCACAGAAGAATGGGTCACATGCACTTTGATAAACTTGTCAAAATCAGCAAAAGAGAAGCAGTCATAGAAATGCCCCAAATCACGAAACCAACCAACACTTTATGCAAGCATTGTCAACAAGGAAAGCAAACATAGGCCGGGTTCAAATCAAAGGAATATTCAACAACAAGACCACTGAAAATTGTGCATACTGATCTAGTTAGACCAACTACAACAAACGGATTAAAATGTGAGAGATACTTTATGTTATTAGTTGATGATTATACAAGAATGAATGTAGTTTGTTTTCTCAAGAACAAGTCAGAAGCTTTTGAAAACTTCAAGATCTAGAAGGATTTTAGTTGTCAGAGAACACATATTATGTGTGTAAATTAAAGAAGGCCCTGTATGGTCTAAAACAGGCTCCTAGAGCATGGTACTCTAGGCTGGATAAGTATCTCCAGTAGGCAGGGTTCAGAAAAGGAAGTGCACACAACAACCTCTACATCAAGGTAAGTCAAGGTAATATTTTATTAATTGAAGTTTATGTCGATGATATTATTTTTGGTAGTGATGATCACAGGTTAAGCCATAAATTTTCAAAAGATATGCAAAATGAATTTGAAATGTCATTACTTGGAGAACTATCCTTCTTCCGGGGACTTTAGATACGTCAAAGAAATCCAAGAATTTTTATTTCTCGAACCAAGTATATCAGATAAATGCTAAATAAGTTCGGAATGGAAGATTGCAAACCAGTTATCACTCCCATGCAAACCAATTGCAAATTGAGCAAAGATGATGATTAGAAGTCTACATATCAGAAGCAATACAGGTCAATGATTGGCAACCTACTATATGTGAAAACATCTAGACCATAATTAATGCAGGCAGTTAGATAGGTGGCATGATGTCAAGTAGTACCAAAGGAATCACATGTATTAGCAGTAAAGAGGATTTTCAGATATCTCAAAGGAAGATAAGAGTTTGGATTATGGTATCCAAAATGAAAGGATATAACACTTATTGTCTACAAAGATGCAAATTGGGTAGGTTGTATTGATGACTGACAAAGCACCAGTGGAGAAGATTTCTACTTAGGTGAGTGTTTAGTATCATGGATAAGAAAGAAACAATCCTCAGTATCTTTATCTACAGTCGAGGCAGGGTATATTGCAGTAACATCATGTTGTACATAAGTTCATTGGATGAAACAAATTCTGATAGATATACAAGTTGAGTATGATGAGACCATTCCTATCTATTGTGATAATACAAGTGCCATATGTATCTTGAAAAAGGTGGTGATGCACTCCAAGATGAAGCACATTCCAATCAGGTATCATTTTCTAAGGGAGTAGGTTGTAGAAAGGAACATCAGAGTTGAGTATGTGGGCACAAGAGAACAAGTGGAATATATTGTAATGTTCCCCCGACCACCCACAGTTTGGGGAATGCCACTCCAGAGAAATCCCTCATGCTCTGATACCAGTTGGTAACATCCCTAGACTTAAATAGGTCAGCCATGCTACTCTAGGGAACACTTTCATTCTCTTACTATGGAACATACAGTAACATACCCAGTATTCAACTGAGTTATGCCACATAAATTTTCTCTTCAAACTGCATGTAACTTAAACATATACATACAACACTCTTGCAGAAGCTTTACATATAAACGTAAACAAACAATTACATTATGTAATATACTATTTCATACTGAAATAAGAGTAAACACAGATATGCAGCATATACAGGGAAATACCCATAAACATACAGACAATTATAATTACATATATGATAAACCGCAACATAAGAATGTAAATAACAATGCAGCATATAATTTTATCATGCGATTGGTACTTATCTTGGAAATATTGTCAGCAAATGCATATAGACCATCCACGAAACTCCCAGCCTTAGTCTACATTGTTCATCACTCTCAACAGTGAGTCACCCCCAAGTTAGGACTGAAATCCACCCGGGTAAAGGGGTTCCTAACCAGGCTAAGGCTCATGGACAATAAGTAAGAATCTGTCTCAAGTGATCACTCAACTAACAACCTATAGTCTCTCATTCCCCACATGTCTGTCCCACCCAAGGAAGTGTGCCCCTTCTCTTCTCAACAGTCCCTTGACTACCCCGCTTCCCTTCTAGGGATTTAGCAGCAGGACAGACCAGAAGTCTCAGATCACTATAGCTGCAGTTTAGCACCTTCGGGAATCGATCCAAAACAATTCTCTCACTTGAAGAATTGCTCATGGGCTTGAAAACCCACCTCTTCAATTTCCCACGGGCCTAATAGCCTGCTTATTCAATCCCGCTCCAAGTTAACCAGGTACACCAACCGAAATTTTTTATGGAAATAGGCTCATATATGCTGAAATGGATGTCTCAAGGATAACAAAATCCATGAATGAAAATGGTCATGGAGTCATTGATTGGATAACTAAGTGATGGAAGGAATCACCATGAAATTGATCGTGAAAGTGATGGTGAAGTTGCTTGTAAGAATCCTCGTGAAAAGTGACCAAATGAGCTAAGTCCCCATGATATTAATGCATGTCCCCAACTTGACACTTGTCATGTTGGGAGCTACTTTGGTCCACTTGTCCCCAACTTTAGAACTTAGGACAAAATAATTATCCATACTTTATGCTTTAGGAAATATTAATATAATATTCGTTTTTTGCTTAAGCTCTCTAGCTTAGCCATTTCCCTTAAATTTTGGCCCTCCCTTTCCCTAACTGGTGAAGTTCAGTCCCCCATCTCTTTTATCATGGTCGGTCTACGCACAGTGATGTATTTTATATTAATCATGAGACATGTACAAAATAGGCGGACTCGCCTTTAACATCTAGGCGCTCTGGCCTAATACCAAAACATAAGAATCCCAACTTATAATAACTACCTCACTAGCCTATAACACATACCATATACACGAGGCTCACTGACCTCCATATTGTGTGCACTTTAGTTACTACGCACGGTATCCGAGAATGTGTACACTACATCGTTTTAGTGTGCAGTGCATGTGCACACTATTCCATGAAAGGTGCATTACAAAATTTTGTCAAGGTAGCTCACCAGCTTAAGTATACTTGCATTACATTTACAATTGGGTTCAACCAAGGGATATTACAATCCCCTCCCCTTATTTATGCATTGTCCTCAGTGCATCATATACCCATATACAACAAAATTTTCATAATTACTCAAAAAGATGTAGGTATTCTATCCACATTGCATCCTCATGCTCCCAAGTGGATTCCTCGGGACTGTAGTAGGTCCATTGGAGATTTACAATCCCTATGGCTCGGTTCTGGAGCTGATTGATTTTCTGGTCCAAAATGTGCATTGGATGCACTTGAAAAGCACGTTCTTGCTCCACCTGAATCACATTCCAATCAATAACATGATTAGCATCAAGTATATATTTCTTTAGCAATGATACATGGAAGACATTATGAACAGACATAGATGCAGGCAATGCAATCATATAAGAAACTGGACCAATCCTCTCTAGGATTTAAAATGTCCCACAAAATCTAGCTACCAACTTGGCGTAGCTTCCCAGCTTCAGGAAACTCCTATTAGCTTTCACCTTCAAGAAAACATGATCGCCCACTTTGAACTCTCTGTGGGTTCTGTTCTTATCGACATAACTTTTCTTCCTGTCTTGGGAAGCTTTTAAATTCTACTTAATTTTTATCATTTGTCCTCCATCTCCTTGAGAGACTCTAGCCCAACTACTTTCCTATCAGCTGGGTTATCCATGCTCACTAGAGTATTTCACTTTCTGCCATAAAGTGCTTCAAATGGGCTCATCTTCAACGATGCCTGATACCCATTGTTGTAAGTGAATTCTACCAATTGTAGGTAGTCCTCCCATTTCGATGGTTTGTCCATCGCATACATTCTTAGTATGTCTTCTATCACCCTATTCACCCTCTCTATCTATCCATCAGACTCGGGATGATAAGCTATACTAAAGTTCAGTTTCATTCCAAATCCTTTGAACAATCCTTTCCAGAAATTCCAGGTGAATTTCGAGTCTCTGTCGGACACAATTGTTTAAGGAATTCCATGCAATCGTTCCACTTCATTCATGAAAATATCAACAACATCTATTTCCTTGTGAGTATTTTTCAATGGAATAAAATGGGTAGCTTTCGTAAGCTTGTCCACCACCACCATGATCAAATCATGTATCTTGCCTCTTCTAGGTAGTCCCGTAATAAAATCCATTCTCACCACTTCCCACTTCCATTCAGGAATGGGTAAAGGTTGCAACAACCCTGCTGGGTGCCTATGCTCAACTTTAACTTTATGGCATTCCATACATCTAGCGATTTATTCAATGATCTCTCTCTTCATACCTGGCCAAAAGTAATGGCTCTTGATCACTGCCATGGTTTTCTAATATCTAGGGTGCCCTGCATAAGGAACATTATGCATTTCATGAAAAATCATACGTTTCAAGTCCTGGACATTTGGAACAAAAATTCTATTCTTGTACAACAGTATTCCATCTATTCCCAAATTATAATTATCCACCTTTTGTGGCATCTTACCCTGTTGTAGCATTGTTACCAAATCTCTGTATTGCAAATCTTCTTTTGCAGCTTCCATAAATTTTCTTTTAATATCAGTCTGATACATGCTAATGGTTGTAGCATGTAGTTCATGCACCCTCCTATTGATTGCATCAACCACTTTATTCTCTTTGCCCTTGATATGCTTTATATAAAAGTCATATTCGCTTAGAAATTCTAACCATCTGCTTTGCCTAGCATTTAGATTTGGATGATCAAATAAATATTTCAAACCATTGTGGTATGTTCTTAGCTCAAACCTCTTTCCAATGAGGTAGTGTCTCCATTTCCTCAAGGCATGCACTGTGGCTGCCAAATCCAAATCATGAGTGGCATAGTTTCTTTCATGCTCCTTCTGCTTCCTTTATTCATAACATATAACAAACCCATTTTGACTAAGGAATTCACCAATTCCTTCATTACATGCATCTGTGCATACACCAAAGTCTTCATTTGGATCTACAATCCTTAATATTGGAGCGCTTATCAATAATTGTTTCAAGTGTTGGGAACTCTTCTTGCAATCCGGTGTCCACTGAAACTTCACCCCCTTTCTTTGCAAGGAAGTGATTGGGTGTGCAATATTTGAGAATCCTTCAATAAATATTTTGTAGTAGCTTGCAATGCCTATGAATGATCTCACCTTTGTGACATTCTTCAGTGCTGGCCATTCTCTTATGGCCTCTATCTTCTCAGGATCCACTACTATCCCATCCTGTGAAATGATATGCCCCAAATAATGAATTTGTTTATGATAAAATGAGAACTTGCTCAATTTGGCATACAATTGATGCTCCCTTAATACTTACAACACCATCCTCAAATGATTTCCATGCTTTTCCTCTGACTTATAATATATAAGAATGTCATCCAAAAATACAATGACAAACTTGTCCAAATATTCTCGGAAAATAGCATTCATTAAGCACATGAAAATAGTTGGTGCATTTGACAACCCAAATGGCACCACTGTGAAGTCATAATGACCATACCTTGTCCTGAAGGCGGTCTTGTTGATATCTTATTCATTAATCCTTACCTGATGATATCCTGATCTGAGAACTATCTTTGAAAATATCTTTGCATCCTTCAATTGATCAAAGAGTTCATCAATCCTTGGCAGAGGATACTTGTTCTTAATAGTCACTTTATTCAACTATCTGAAGTCAATGCACAATCTTAATGTTCCATCTTTCTTTTTCACAAACAAGACTGGGGCACCCCAAGGTGACACACTTGGGCGTATATACCCCTTCTTCAAAAGTTATTCAAGCCACATTTGCAACTCCTTCAACTCTGGTGTACTCATTATGTAAGGAGTCTTTGACAGTGGCACTATTGCAAGCATTAAATTTATAGAGAAATCAATGTCACTCCTTGGGGGTAGTCCCGGTGCCTCCTTGAACACATATTCAAAATCTTTCAGGACTAAATAATCCTCCAAATTTGGCACCTTATCCTTAGGTATCTCCACCAAATGAGATGAAATTATTTGTCACCCTTTTCTGTAACATTTCTTCAACTGTAATTCTAAAATTTCTCTAATGGTTACTTCCCCAGGAATTCCCTGCACTTTCCTTAGTTTCCCTTCCTCATCCAAGCAGTAAATGCTTTGTTATGGCAGTCTAGGAGAGTATGATGTTGTTCCAACCAATCCATCCTAATTAGACAGTCATAGGAACCTAAAAGCAATAATATGGCTTGGTGCTCAGTCCATTCATGTCCATGAGGCATGACTTAACCATCTTATTAACTTTTCTTTTGGCTCTTGTAGCCAGCTACACCAACCAGGATTTCCCATTCTTGATTATTGGCAATTGCAAACTTTCCACCATCTTAGGGTCTATATAACTATGACTAGCTCCTGAATCAATTAAAATAGAAATGGTTTGGTTGTTGATCATACCTTCCACTTCAATCATGTGGGACTGATACTCTGCTTGCTTGTTGTCTAGGGCTACATAAATCCTTGGCACATTTCTTCCCATGTCCTCCATTTTTTCAGCTTGTTGTACATTGTGAACAACCCTACCTTTTTCACCTCTGTGAGGATAATCTCTGAACCTATGATCTCCTTTGCAGCCCCAACATTGAATAGGTGGTTGCCTTAGAACTTGACTCCCTGTGTCAATCGTTATGGGTTATTTAGGCATTTGTTTTCCTTGTGGATTATTTCTGAAGAATGGTGGCTTAGATCCCTTCTTCCTCTGATCCATCTTGAATTTCTTATTGTCTTCCCAATCCTTTTGGAAAGATGGCCTTGCTTATGCTGATCACATAGGCATTTAGCTCGCCTTATGGTCTCTTATAATGCCTTGGGATCATCATATTGTATTTTTTCATGGATGAATGATGGAAATCCACTCAAATACCTTTGAATTTTAATTGTCTCATCCTTGATCAAAGAGACATACTTTATCAGTTCTAGAAACTTTTCTCGTATTCATCTATGGTCATACTTCCAGGATTGAGTTCAAAGAACTCTTTCATTTTCTTGTCATAGTATCTCTTAGTCAAGTATTTCTTCTCAAAATACTTCTTGAATTCCCTCCAAGTAACACTTTTCTCTTTAATGTGTTGCACCTGCACAAGTTGATCCCACCACATGGAGGCCTTTCCTTTGAGTTGCTAGATAGAAATTCTACCTTCTGCATGAGAAGAATAATTATGCAATTGAAAATACTTTCTCATGGCCAACAACCATGTTTCTGCATCTTTGTCCTTCTTGTGATCACCATCAATGGTAGGAGGTTTGATTTTGTTCATTTCTCCTCACAGCTCGTCCACCCCAAACCTCTTATACCTTCTGGCAAGGGATGGACTTGAGTTATTGACTTCTCTCTTATTAGAATGCCTTGGGGAATGATGGTGGTGTCTGCTAATACTTCTTTCTTTTCTTTTCTCATCTGAAGGCTTGTGACTTCCGTATTTTCTTAAGTTGCTCTCCTTAACAAATTTCTTTTCTATTCTATTCAAGCCCTCCAATAAATTCATGTTGAAGTCATCCTACTTCTCCTTGGCTCTCATAAGCCTTTCATTATCATATTTATGGATTTGGACATCCTTCTGCAAGTTTTTAATGGTATTAGCCATATTCATGTTTTCATTCCTTTCTTCTCCATGTCCATTGGAGTTTTTTCGTTCAATGCCCACATGGACATCCATCCCTCTACTCTCATCTTGTTGACTGTAATTCCCCTATGCCTCTTCCATTCCTATGGACTCTGCACTAATCTGATCTGATCTGATTGTTATAAATTCTCCAAAACATGTAGCCATCGAAACTTATCAGGCTAACAATTCAATAATTCATGAAAAAAATATCAACCATCTTGGTTCCATATATATATCAGAATTATCTCTTATGATTTCTTGGTGTTATCACCATGACTATTCTAGATAAGACCCAAGTCTTGAGAACATATATGCGTAGTGCCTTCGGAGATACATCTAGGCAAGAAGGTGGTTTTCCGAAACCACTTTCGCTAAGACACGGTATCACATGTTTCAACATGTCAAATCCACCACTTGTGGAATGGGCGATGGCTTGTCAGATCACTCTATTTCCCTCATTCGATACTTTGCAACCATGTGATGTCAGTTGAACACTGCGATGTAATGAAATCAAAAGCTAATCATTTGAAATGGATTAGCCGAGCATGGAAACCCATCGCTCTTGTACGTAGAATGTCTGGGCTTCATAATTGGGATTCTATAACTACCAATCCTCAAGTATGAAGGCATTTGCTTATCCATAAATGAAGTAATCTCCAAATTGCTTGAATTTCTGCTCTCTGTAAAATAATTTTGGTATCCACAACCTGAGATACATGGACAAGGCTAAATCTAGTGAGACTGGTTATTCGAGCAACATGCTAGACTTTCCTGTGAATAAGGAGGAAAGGGTACTTGCTCACATTCTAGCTACTAAATTCCACACAGAGCCGGCTATAGAATCACAATTGGAAGTCAGGCTAAATACCACTATGAAGGATTTAATCATCAACAGGCCAGTTGCTAAGAATAAAAGGAGAAAGTGGCAGAAGAAGGAGGAATCCATAGTTGAAACAGTCGAAAGTGTTGGAGAGAATCAACTGGTCTAGTTTGATTCTTTAAAGAAGGAGATCGCTAAGCAGAAATGAGTCTTCAACTAAAATTAAGTATGTTTCAACGAATTTTTTACAGCTGGTAGAAGAGGTAAGGAGCACTAGAGATGATGGGCATGTTCTCAAATGACCCTTTTACAACAAGATAGTTGTTATCATCCCCTTTTTGTAATTTTGTGATTAATACGATTATTTAAATACAGAAGCGGATTTTGGGTTGTTTATTACAAGATTTTAACTGGTTGTGTTATGAGTCTTGTTTTCTTTCATATTATGCTTTTCTTGTAAGCTTAGATTTCACTTCCATATGTCTGAATTGGAGGAATATCAAACTCATAATTATTTTTAATTAATGCTCTGATGCGGTTGTGTGTTTCTTTTTCCTCTGATATTATGCAAATTAAAATCAGACTCATCGCCTCCCAAATGATGTCACGTGCACTAAACTTCATTCTCTACACCCATATTTATCGTTCAAAGAAACACCACAAGGTAAAACGCGTTTTTGTGCACCTATATCCACTATGTATTTCTTCTCCATCGCGTCGAAAACTTGCACGCACTAATTTTTTGTTGTGCACCAATATCCAATGTGCACAGTTTTGGGTATCGTGCACTGATACTCCACATGCATTTCTCCCTATGCATTTCACCATGTCAAAGTTCTACATGTTCCATCGCACACAATAATCTGTGTGCACCATTGAATACATTGTCACGAGACAACTTATACTCATACTATGTGCGTACCATCAAAACTCCTATGTGTTATGCAATACTTGCGCACCCCATGTGCACATTACTATGTGTGTTCTCACCACCCAAGGATAAATTCAGTGCTTGCATCCGCACACAATATTCTTCTGTGCGGCACCACAATTTACCGCGCACACTTGCACACTAAATTTTTCCGCGCGGTGCCAAAATTTACCGCTCGCACCTACACGCCAACATTTTCCATGGGCGCTCCATGACTTGAAATTTGGTCACTTCGAAGTTACTATTCTATGAATATTCGCTTCCACTAAACTTCTCTATCCCATCCAGTCTCAGTGTTGAAACTAAAGCTCTGATACCAATTTGTAATGTTCCCCCAATCACCCATAGGTCGGGGAATGCCACTCTAGAAAAATCTCTCATGCTCTGATAGCAGTTGGTAACATCCCCACCCTTAAATAGGTCGGCCATGCTACTCTAGGGAACACTTTCATTCTCTTACTATGAAACATATGATAACATACCCATTATTCAACTGAGTTATGCCACATAAATTTTCTCTTCAAACTGTATGCAACTTAAACATATACATACAACACTCTTGCAGAATCTTTACATATAAATGTAAACAAACAATTACATTCTGTAATATATGATTTCATACTGAAATAATAGTAAAAACAGATATGCAGCATATACAGGGAAATACCCATAAGCATATAGACAGTTATAATCACATATATGATAAACCGTAACATAAGCACGTAAATAACAATGAAACTTATAATTTTATCATACAATTGGTACTTATCTTGGAAATATTGTCACCAACTGTGTACATACCATCCACAAACCTCCCAACCTTAGACTACAATATTAATCACTCTCAACAGTGAGTCATCCCCAATATGGGACTGAACTCCACCCGGGTAAAGGGGTTCCTAACCAGGCTAAGGCTTATGGAAAATAGGTAAGACTCTGTCTCAGGTGCTCACTCAACTAACAACCTACAACCTCTCATTCCCCACATGCCTGTCCCACCCAAGGAAGTGTGCCCCTTCTCTGCTCAATAGTCCCTTGACTGCCCCACTTCCCTTCTAGGGCTTCAGCAACAGGACGGACCAGAAGTCTCATAACACTGTAGCTACAGTTTAACACCTTGGGAATTGATCCCCAACAATACTCTTTCTTTGAAAATTGCTCAAGGGCCTGACATCCTGCCTCTTCAATTTCCCATGGGCCTGATAGCCTACTTCTTCAATCCCGCTCCAAGCTAACTAGGTACACCAACCGGAAAAGGTTATGGAAACAAGCTCAGATATGGTGAAATGGATGTCTCAAGGATAACAGAGTGCGTGAATGAAAATGGTCATGGAGTCATTAACTGGATAACTGAGTGATGGAAGGAATCACCGTGAAACTGATCATGAAAGTGATGGTGAGAATGATGGTGAAGCTGCTGGTAAGAATCCTCATGAAAAGAGACCAAATGAGATAAGTCCCTAGGATATGAATGCATGTCCCCAACTTGACACTTTTCATGTTGGAAGCTACTTTGGTCCACTTGTCCCCAACTTTAGAACCTAGGATAAAATAATTATCCATACTTTATGCTTTAGGAAATATTAATATAATATTCCTTTTTGGCTTAAGCTCTCTAGCTTATCCCTTTCCCTTAAATTTTGTCCCCCCCTTTCCCTAACTAGTGAAGTTCAGTCCCCCATCTCTTTTGTCATGGTCAATCTATGCACATCGATGTATTTTATATTAATTATGAGACATGTACAAAATAGGCACACTGGCCTTTAACATCTAGGTGCTCTGGCCTAATACAAAAACATAAGCATCCCAACTTATAATAACTAGCTCACCAACCTATAACACATATCATATATACGAGGCTCGTTGACCTCCATATTGTGCGCACTTTAGTTACTACGTGAGGTATCTGGGAATGTGTACACTACATCATTTTACTACGCAGTGCATGCACACACTATGCCATGAAAGGTGCATTACAAAACGATGTCAAAACAACTCACTAGAATAATTATACTTACATTACATTTACAATTGGGTTCGGCTGAGGGATAATATAGATATCTTTACAAAACCACTCCCATGGGAAGCCTTTGAATATCTTCACCAAAGACTTGGATTTATTTCTACTTGCAAATGAATGCTTCTTGAATTATTTTTTAATGCTTATATTATATGTCTTAGATTTACACGAGGAAGCACCTTAAGAGGACAGTTCAGTCAAGGGGAGCAGCTCTGGATGGAAAGATACCTTTTCCATTGATGACAAAGGGGGAAAGTTTTTATCATATGCAGAGGACAGAGACATGGTTCAAGGCGGAATATATTTATCAAATGTAGAGGACAGAGGAATGGTTCAAGGGGGATCATGAGTAATATGATTTCAGTGTTGCATCAGAATGTTTCCATCAATTCTAAAGGGGGATATTGTTGATTAAGGTTGATTTTCATTCATTTCAACCCTTGAAGAAATCCCAGCAGCACAAATGTCTGGGTAATGGACCCAATATTGTTTGATGTAAATATGACTCATTATTGTCTCGTCATGGTTGATAAGAAGTAAATATGGATGAAATCCAAAGTGGTCCCCTTATGGTGAAATCCCTCACAGGAAGACGCTTTGTGGCGTAAGAGAACCCATGCTTAATACTATAATAATAAGTTGAAGGACAATGAATTTGTCAGGGAAACTATCCTAGATAGAGAGTGCTTATCATGTCGTTTCTGGCGGTATGTGGAATGCCACATAACTCCTCACGGTTAGAGAGTTATGACCATACGAAGTTGGAGAACCCCTCATAAGTCTTATAGAAGTCCCCAAGGGTCAAAGTACTTTGAAAAATAAATTATTTTAAATAAAGAATCCCTAAAATAAGGAAAATATAAGGCTACATGAAGATATAAATAAGAGGCAAAGCTCACTCATTAAACACACACTTGTACATTTTTTATATCTATTTTATTGTGTAAATCTTCTTGTAAATACTTGTGGATACATCTAAAGTAGTGAATGTCTGAGGTAGAATGAAGGGTTGATGGCCAAATTCTCAAATTTACAGAAAACCCCATTTTCGGATGCATACGCAGACTGTCTATGTATAGGGTGCGTATACATTGAAGGTATACGCAGGATGGTTGTGTATAGGGTGAGTATGTATGTGGGTTGACTGTGTATAGGGTGAGTATATGTTGATCAATCCATGAAACTTGAGAAGATGAAGGTGCATAGGTTTTAGATTTTGAGATCAAGCTCTCAAGAAGGTCTAGAGTGCTCAGATACATCAGATCCATCCATTGGTTCAAAAGGTATGTCTTATTTCTATGAATAGTTGGATTTTGATGTATGCATGAGGAATGGCAATGGAGATTTGAGGATTCTCCCTAGAGAGACTAGTGTCTACATGGGATATTCTATATAAGTCAGATCTACAGAAATACAATGCTAGTATATTTATCATTCATACTTCTTGTTGAGGCACATATTGTATTTCTTTTCGTATGGTTAAGAGTTTTTATGGTACATGGTTGAGATCTTGTATTTATTGATGTATTGAGAAATTGAATATCAGAAAGGGGTTGATGACTAAGATCATGTGAGGGATATTATACTTGTTCATGATTACACATACCTATATGGCACATGAATAGAGAGAGACATACTTTCCTTAAGTAGAAGTTATGTATGAGGATGCATGCATAGGGTACAGTTACAATCTAGATATGGTGACAGGTTACATATCTATGTGAAAGAATTTAGAGAGGGTCAAAAATTTTCAAGTGAAAAGGAAACCCTAGTTTCAGAAGGCATACGAGGGATGCATAACAGATAGGGCGTGTACATACGCGGGATGCATCACTACAGGTCATGTATCTAATGTATTTTTTTAGATACATGTTTAGTTCAGTTATGGTTTGATTATAGGGCAGTTGTACAGATTGGATACAAGGCAGTGGTATAGGTTGAGACAGTTGTACAATAGTATATCTCATAGTGATAGGTTGACAAAGGTTCCATCATTCTACTTCTACTTCGGGGTGGTTGGACGGGGCAAAGATAGGTGGCTGTAGCCACCTTTCGGTTTTAGCCAGAGAAAATAAGGGGTTGTAGCCTCCTTTTGGTTGTAGCCAGAGAATTCGGGAGTTGGAGATTCCCTCGGGTTGTAACCTGAGAAACCAAGGGGTTGAAGCCTCCTTCCAGTTGAAGCTGTAAAACAAAGGAAGTCGGTGCTTCCAATGAATGTAAATTTTCAAGACATATAAGAAAAATAATTCCATGGTTTTCTCCCGATTTGTGTTTCCACGTAAAACATTAGTGTTATGTGTATGTGTGTGATTGTTTATTTCTTTTTTCTCATTATTGGATAATAATTCTATGTTGATAAAACATTTTAAGAAAAAGGATTATAATTATGCTATTATTGATTCACCCCCCTCTCAGTAATCCAACAAATACTCTGTCAGGTGATCTTGTGGGAGACTAAGGGGCTCTAAGGAATAAGGACCCTTCCTTATTGTGCACCCCTTAGAATCATCATGAGTGATTTTCACAGTCTTCCCTCACGACATCGTGGGTCTTCTCGAACTAGGTAATCGTTAACCTACAATTCGAGCCAAAGCAAGAGTGCTAGTAGGTTGTGGCAGGGTTGTTGCCACACCTTTTTCTCAATGTCTCTGTTTGTTGTGTGTGACCCCTCTACTCTAAATGTGATTCTAGTTGACAAGCTATCATCAGCCTGCATCCATCAAAGAATCATGTCAAAAATAATAATCAACATCATAACATCTAGTCATATGTACATATGTCACATCAACAACATTCAAAACCTAACAGTCCACTCCCTGACTCGATCTGAAGTCCACAGAGCTTCATCAATGCCTCGACATCCTCAACATACAGAGTCCTTCACACTCAGGAGAACCTATCAATGTAAATACAACAAAATAAAATAACACCAAATCCACAATGTCTCATAATCATAATCAAAACAACCAATAGTATAACGACCCGGATCACTTGCACGCAAGTGTCCTCAAACAATAAGTCCACTCAGTGCACACAAGAGTGGGATGTTACATATTCATAATGACCCAGATCACTACCAAACTTGCAAAATCCCTTTGAAGTGGAAAAATATGCAATTGGGTATGTCGTGGGAGTGGTTTGGATGCAAGGAGGGAGGTGGTTATGCTATCATTCTGAGGTATTTCATGGGGTGGTTCTCAAATACACTATCTATGAAAGGAATCTCTATGTCTTGGTTCACATTGTCAAAAGTGGAAGCACTACCTGATGGGAAAGGAGACCATCATCCACATAGATCACTAACCACTACAGTATTTGTAGGGATACAGTAAGATACAAAATACCAGGCATTAGAAGTGGATGGGGTTTATACAACAATTCATTTGGTCATAACGTATAATAAAGGTAAAAAAGATAAGTTGAAAAACATGCTTTCACAACCACCCACATCCAATATTAAAACTTTGAAAACTCTCATGCACATGTATCCTTTTACCCATAATGCATACAAAGAGGCATAGACAAAAAATGAGGACTTCAAGGAGGTTTTTTAGCAGCTACATTTCCAAAGTCATATATAAGAAGGTGAAAAAAATGATGATTATCATTTCCATAATGGTTTACTGTAAAACCTTGACAATATTTTTGTCCCTAAAGGTGAACGGATACAACTTATCAATGAGGCTCACACCTCCAAGGTTGCATGACATTTTGGTGTTGGGAATACAATTGTCAATTTTCAAAGGTATGTGTACTTGCCCAAAATGAAAGAAGATGTAGCACTATATATTAGAGGACCTATAATTTGTTGTAATAACAAGACCAACAAGAGGAAGACAGGTCTATACTATCACTTACCTATACATACTCGACCTTGGGAACAAATTTCCATGGATTTTTTGGGAGGTTTTCCAACCACACGGAAGCAACATGACTATTTATTTGTGGTAATTGACATGTTCAAAAAAATGTGCATTCTCGTGCCTTGTAAAAATATCATCAAGGGACAGGAAGAAACAAGATCGTTCTTTGCAAAGGTCTAGGTTCACTTTTGGATACCAAGAAGAATCATCTTAGATATAGATACAATATATCTTTGTGCGTTTTGGAATCCAGAGTGGGAGAAGACAGACACTAAGTTGAATAGGTCTACAACATTCCATCCATAGAGAGATGGGATGTTAGGAACCAAATATCAATATAGAATATAAAAACCTCAGAGTAAGTACTCAACACCTTGAAAAAGAGAGAAATTCAGATAATAAGCCTCTTCGAGGGGGAAACCTCCTTATGCCCACATAAATGTTCAAATACAAGATGATTCCAAATGAAAATGTCTCCTTGGTATATATAGGAGACTAGGAGGTATAATTACAACTAATGGAATAAAGACAACATAAATAAAATAACATTGCTAATGTAATATGCCCCAATTAAGGGGTAATGAGCCACTATTTAGGGATTAACATGCCCCTCCCCTTGAGACAAGTGTTTTCCGTAACTCTTTAGTAACTCTAGATGCTTCTGTATAAAATACTCATCTTCCCAAGTGGAATCTTCAGCCAATAGTTTCCTCCATTTAATGAGATACTCTGAAATGGATCTATTCCTCAACTGGCGAATTATTGTGTCAGTGATGGCTTCAGGATCCAATATTATTTTTCATTCCTCATCAATTTCTGTCAATATAGTTTGAACTAGGATCTTGTCACCTATATCCTTCTTTCAGCATGAAACATGGAAAACTGGGTGTACTCATGAAGATGCAGGCAACTCCAATTTGTATGCCATAGTACCAATATTTTGCAACACCTTATAAGGGTCATAGTACTTTGGTGATAATTTATTATCCTTCTTGGTTTGCATGAGGGAAATCTGTTTGTATGGTTGTATTCTTAAAAACACCAAACCCCTACTTAAAAACTTCTTTCACTACAATGTTGATCTTCTTGTTGTTTCATGTGATTCTATGCCATGGTCAGGTTGTCCTTTAATATTTGGAGAACTTGTTGTTGATTCTCGATGTGATATTCCACTGCTTGAATCTTATATTTTTGTTTTAGAGAAGAAGTGATGAAAGGAGGGTGGTATCCATAGAGTGCCATAAATGGTGTAATTTTTGTTGTAGTATGAAAGAAAGTGTTATACTACCATTCTGCCAAGGGTAACCATTTGAACCATTGTGTATGTTTATCAGAGGCAAAGAAACAAAGGTAGACTTCCATACATTTGTTCACTATCTTAGTTTGTCCATCAAATTGAGGATGATAGGATTAGGTATGGGCCAATTGAGTACCCAAACAAGAAAATAATTTTGTCCAAAAATGTCCAATGAAGATGGGATCTCTGTCACTTACAATAATCTTTGGGCTGACATGTAGCTTTTGAACTATCTCCATGAATGTAGTGGAAACTGTACTGGATTTGAAGGGATGATAGAGTGCACAAAAGTGTGCATACTTGGTCAGTATATCAACAATCACCATGATGACACTCTTTCCTTCAGACTTTGGTAAGCCTCTGATGAAATCCATGGAAACCTCCTCCCAACGCTGACTTGGGATGGCTAATGGTTGGAAAAGACCTGGGGACTTAATTGTTTCCACCTTATTTTTTTGGAAAGTCAAACATTCTACCACAAACCTTTGAACATTAGTTTTAAGGACATCCCAAAAAAATTCCTTCTTGACCATATGGTAGGTTTTTAAAAATCCTAAGTGCCCTCCTACTGGAGAGGTGTGCAATTCCAATAGTAAGTTTTGTTTGTGTTGGGAGTTCTTACATAAATATAAGTGATATTTGTACCATAGTGAATCATTTATATGTAAATGTATCTGATGTACTGGAATCCTGCTGCAACCTTTGAATGAGAGTCCACACTTTTTCGTCATTCTTCCATTCATCCCTTGCTTCTATTATCCAATCCAGTTGGATGATCAAGATAGCATGGATAAAGGCCTCAACATATTCATCCTTCCTTGAGAGTGCATCTGCCACAACATTTTTCTTCTCTTTTTTATAGACAATTTCAAAATGATAACCCAATATCTTGGTTACCCATTTTTGTTTTTCTTCCGAAGATAGTCTTTGTTCCAAGAA
>ML785750.1:156402-203566 GCA_009831015.1 Picea engelmannii
GTTTGTGTAAGTCCTTTCCCTTGAGTGGTCGACTTTCAAAATCTAGGGGCCTTCCTTCTTGCATTAGGACAACACCAATTCCATTTCTCGAGGCATCACATTCCACAATAAAGGTTTTTGTGAAGTCTGGAGTGGTCAAGACATGAGATTTGCACATCACCTCTTTAATTTATTCAAAATATTTAGTTGCCTCTAGATTCCATGAAAATCCATCCTTCTTAGTTAGTGTCGTTAAAGATGTTTCTATTCTTCCATAGTGTCGAACAAAATTGTGGTAGTAACCTGTCAAACCTAAAAATCCTCTAATATTATTTAATGTTTTGAGAATCGGCCAATCCATCATGGCCTTAATATTGTTAGGGTCTACCTTGACACCTTCATGAGATACAATATGACCCAAATACTCTACCTCCTTCACTACAAAGAAACATTTGGATGGTTTGGCATATATTTGTTTCTCCTTTAGTAGTTGTAGCACCTTGTCAACATGTCGCACATGATCCTCCCAAGACTTGCTATATATTAGTATATCATCAAAAAATACTAACACAAATTTTCTAAGGGCTTGAAAATGGAATTCATCAGCCCTTGGAATGTGGAAGGTGCATTTGTAAGGCCAAAAGGCATGACCAACAATTCACAATGGCCTTCATGAGTTCGGAATGTTGTTTTTGGGATATCTTCTTCCGTCATTCTAATATGATCATACCCTGAATGAAGATCCAACTTTGTGAAATATATTTCTCCATGTAGT
The DNA here is from genome assembly GCA_009831015.1 of Picea engelmannii. Classification (NCBI taxonomy): domain Eukaryota; kingdom Viridiplantae; phylum Streptophyta; class Pinopsida; order Pinales; family Pinaceae; genus Picea; species Picea engelmannii. Next base: position 157,157 of record ML785750.1, read on the forward strand.
TCATCTAACAATTCATCAATGACGGGAATGGGAAACTTATCTTTAATAGTGATCTTGTTTATCTCTCTATAGTCTGGACACATGCGCCATGATCCATCTTTCTTGAACACCATTACCACCGGTGTAGAGTAATAACTTTGGCTAGGTTTAATAATGCCAGCCTCTAACATTTCTTCAACCATGCACTCAATTTCACTATTTTGGGCATAAGGATATCTGTATGGCCTGATGTTAGGAGGAACACTCCCAGGAATTAGGTGAATATCATGATCATTATTTCGAGTGGGTGGAATAACTTTGGGAATATCTTCAAATACTTTGGAATTATTATCAATGATCCCTTGGAGATCTAGAAGAATATATGGCTTAGATGTTTGAACATCTAGTGAGCATAGTTGTGCAATAACACCTTGATTCCCCTTTTTCAATAATTTTGTCATGCCATTAGAGCTTATCACCTTACCGTATTTTCCTGTGATACCTCTTAACTCAATTTCTTTTCCTTCCCATGAAAATTTCATGAAAAGTTCTTGAAAATTAAAAGCCATTGTTCCTAATGATTGTAACCATTGGATTCCTAGTACAACATCAACACCTCCCATGGGTATAGAAATAATTGAACTATTCATTACATATTCCCGCATAGTAAGATTGATCCTATTGCATTTTCCTAAGCAATTGATAGTTCCTCCATCTACAATCATTAATTGAAACTTTGGTGCTGGATATACAAATCAATTGACAGCTTTGGATAATTTATAGTGAATGAAATTATGAGTACTACGAGAATAAATTAGGACTATTACCTTTTTATTTTTGATATATACTTCGATCTTGAGGGTTTGATGAGTGTTAATTCTAGCCAATGCATTACACGATATCGTGGGATTCAAATCGTCAGACGAAATTGCTTCTACGTTTTCATCTTGAGATGGTTCTTGTTCTTGTTCTTCTTCTTCTTCCTCTTCACAATCTATGTAGAATAATTTCTTCTTAGCACACTTATGTCCCTTATTGTACTTGTTGTCACAATTAAAACATAAACCTTTTTCTTTTCTTTCCTCCAGTTGTTGAGGTGTCAACCTTGTAGGTTGAGTTTTTTTAGAAGAAGGATCATTATTCTCTCTATAGATGTTAGGATTTGTCCTTCTAGTAGCCATAGCCATATTTTTACTTTCAAAATTTCTTGCCACCCTAACTGCATTCTCCAATGATTTGGGTTCCCAAAGGTGAACCTAATTTTGAAGGTTATCCTTTAAAGTTCCTATGAATACATCAATCAAGTGCTCATCTAGAATATCTATTACCTTTATATATAGTCTTTGGAAGTTATCAATGTGCTTTGTAACTAAACCCTTTTTCTTGAGATTTATCAATTGGATAAAGAAGGTATTTATCCTTGTATCCTCATAGTGTGCTATCATTTCTTCTATGAAAATTGTCCAAGTGATGAGTGATTTGCGAGAAAAAAGCCATCGATACCATACAAATTGATCAGGTTCTAAATATAAAGAAGAAATTCATACCTTTTGTGTATGTGGCACATTATGTAGATCAAAGAATTGATCCATCTAAAGTATCCATGTGATAGGGTCCTTGCCATCAAACTTCCTCATATCGATCTTAGGAATGTGGTTGGTCTTCAACCCAAAGTTGAAGTTTCTCCATTATTGATTCACCTTCATTGTGTCCTCATCATGAATTTCATGGGATACATTTTCACTTTCAGGTGTCCTCTCTATTAGGAAATTTTTAAATCTTTCCATGATATCTCCTTTTAAACCATCCATATTAGTATTTCTTGCCTCCAAATTAGCTTCCATCTCTTGTAATTTATATTTTTTTACTGTCTTATTTTGTAAATAATTTTTCTCCCTATGCATTTCTTCACCTTCATCAAGAGTCCAATTAGGATTGTCTGGAGGCTTATTTGGTGTAGAAGTTCCCTTTTTTGGTGGCATGTTGGCCAAGTATCACTTTAAACCTTTATTTTGAGGTGGTTCTACTAGACAATCTTCCATTTATTGTATCTCCATAATTTTGGCCCTTCTGAGTATGAAATTTTCTTTTTTGTAGGTCTCTAATATAGCTTCTCTGCAATTCCATAGTTCTGATCAAAATTGGATGTGCCAAGTGGAATTTACGATAACTTCCCCACAACTTGATGATTTTTTTCCTTTCCAAGAGATCTCACTTATATAGAGTTCCCCACACAAAATAATCGATATAAATTTTGAAACTTGTACTGGAACTCCTATGGGATGTCCATTATCCAATGCAGCTAGTGTCACTTAATTTGGATACTCTAGGAATAAGTTATGATTGTTTTACCTGGAATACCTGCTTGAGACTAGTCAATAGGACTAGTCAGATAGCCTATCTTCCACGGGGTGTATCTACAAATTTAAGATGAAACAAAAGATGAAATTATTACCATATATACCTTACTAATTTCTGTGAATATCCTAAACATTATAGAAAAACTTTTATAGTGAAAATTCCGCAATGACTCAATTCAAGATGATTCCAAAACCCTATCTTAGAAAGGTTGTATCTCCGAAAGTATAAGGCCTCCAGAGATGAAATGTTAACCCAACGTACCTTGCTGTGTCTACTAAATATCCTCCAAGTCATTCCTTTTGAATCATTGTATAAAAAAAGTTATAGTGAAAATTCCAAGGTGTCTCAGATGTAGCAATGAAACCCCGAGACCTTGAGCTCTGATACCATATGTTAGGGACCAAATATCAATATAGCATAGAAAAACCTCAGAATAAGTACTCAACACCTTGAAAAAGAGATAGATTTAGATAATAATCCTCTTCGAGGGGGAAACCTCCTTATTCCCACATAAATATTCAAATACAAAATGATTCCAAATGAAAAGGTCTCCTTGGTATATATAGGAGACTAGGAGGTATAGTTACAACTAATGGACTAAAGCCGAAAAAAATAAAATAAAATTACTAATATAATATGCCCCAATTAAGGGGTAATGAGACACTATTTAGGGCTTAAAATGGGAAGCCAAAAGTAGTCAATAAGACTTTGGTGCAAATTTTGAGGGGTTACAATTAGAAGCATCCAAAGAAATGGGATGAAAACTTGATCTATATACAACACTCTTATAACATAGTAGTCCACACTTCTACTAGTAAGTTGCCTTTTGAAACTTTCTTTGGGTAGTTTCCACCTTCACCCTTAGATGTTGTATATGGAAAAGAAGGAGGAGAGATGGAGGACCTCATAGGAGATGCATTAAATGCGAAAACAAATTGTTAAAAACATTAGGAAAATCCATTTGCAAGTAAAATAGACACTATTCAAGTCACAGGAAATGTGCAAGGCTAGGAATGACCAACACAGAACAAAGAGAACATTTAGAGCAAGAGACAAAGTATCATTACAGCTAAATAAGGAAAGGCTACAAGGTCTTGGTAACAATATCAATGCTCTGTAGTATGGTCCTTTATAGGTATTGGAGAAGGTGGGAGATAACTACCATAGACTCACTATACCCACATACATGCACAATTATGTAGTAGTGAATGTGTAAAATATCAAACTCTATTAGCCTTCGATGTTGGATCAGGTGGAGGAGAAGGTCCTACCTTCAATAGAGGACTTAGCACCAGATTCTTAGAAAACTTTGGAAAATAATTTTTTTTTTCATAAGAAGTCCAAAGCTAAAATATAGGGGAAACATAACCTTAATTGGCATATTGGGATGAAAAGACAAATTCCACGCAAGGAAAAGTTGTAGTCCAGGGAGAAGGTAGAGGAAAAAATCTCCTCAAATCATTTAGTAAATATTTTGGGGAAAACATTATCCCTAGATGGGCAGGTATGATATGGATTGAATCATTATATTGTTATATATATATATATATATATATATATATATATATTGATCCTTTAAGAGTGAAAAAAATTGGATAGCAGGGCCATTATAGTGGCAGGTCCTAGTTTGGAAAATTGGGGTCCAAAACCTCACAGGGCCATTTGAGTCATCAAATGACATTTTTTGGGGTTAAAACTTTCTCATCATATCTTGGACCTCATGACACTATTCTACACATTGATACCTTTGGAATTGTTCAAATATTGGTTGAATTTGATCTTGTATGCGAAACTTATGCCTCTTAAAAGTTGACCTGCCATGTTGACCATCATGATAGGGTAGGATGACAAATCATCCCCTGTTACTCATGCATATGGGACTAGAAATGTATGAAATTAAAAGAATATTCTAGAAGGTCCAAAACCCTATAACAATTGAGTGTTGAGAAATTCAAAAACCTACCCCTAGATGACTATCGGGCTATGTCAAATATCGCTCCACTAGGAGGCGAAGGGGTTCCATTATTTTGAATTTTATCTTGTTCCATAGTTGAGCATAACATCTGAGAGTGGTATTCTGTGTGCATAAAAGAGGCGAAGATATTATAGAGATCTAAAGGAAATAAAACCTTGATAGTAAAGATTTCAATATTTTATTAGGTTTGTTGTCATAAATATTCCAATGAAATATATATGGTATCTTGCATATAAATACCACTCATGGGGATGTCTCTTGGTTAAGATCTAGGTGGAATACCTTGAAACATTACTCTACTCTTGAGCGAAAAATTCCATCTAGTGAACCTATTTCATGATTTGGGGTTTTCTTCATTTCCTTCGTGTATTATATTTACAAATTTGAAAGAACTTGCCACTATAATTTATTCTTTAAAGGTAATTTTAGTGATGAGAGTTATCCCCGATACACCAAACCTCATAAATCAATCCCTTGTCCCACCCTTGGGTGATAGATTCTATATGGAGGACATGTAGTGAAGTTAAAGGATATATTCATATCTCATGTTCCCTAGATGTATCTCATTCATGGTATAAACCCCATATTTTCCCATTAAATGTTTTCTTTGATAAGGATACCTTTCACAAGTTCCTCGAACCCTCAATCTATGAAATTATTCAACTATTAGGAAAATGATTCCATTTAGAGTGCTTATCCCATATTATAAGACACCTTAATGGCCAATATTTTGTAGAGGTGGGTGACTCAATGTGAAAAAAATTATATGTTTTCATCCAAAAATGTATTGGATAAGGGTACCCCTCCCTAGTGTGCCAAACTATGAAATTAGGCCCTTGGATGATATATTCCATTTGAATTGTCTATAGGGTTTCATTCATTAACCTTATCCCTTAAATATATGTACTTGAAGGTAAAGGACCTTGTATTTGTGAGGATACCATTCCATTGTGTCATAAACCATAAAATCAATTTATTATCTCACTCCTTGGCCAATGATTCCATCAAAAGTGTATGTTGGACACACTGACCACACTAACAGGCGGGTGAATCAGTGTAGGGCTATTTTTAAAACTTCCCTTTCACAAAAACTCCTTAGTTAGAAATCACCATTTACTCATTACTTATTGTTTTCATTTATAACCAGTTAAATTTGAACATACATAAGCAACATATACCAACAACAAATATAATCAACAAGTCATCACCACAAGGAACACAAAGAACAAAATATGTATGTACAATTTTCTTTTTATTATGGACTACAATCCTTGGGTTATCAGCAACAACTGAATAGAGTCACAACTCAACAAGAGCACCATCTGTACAATGCAAGACTCATCTTACACAACTCAACACCGACTGAGAAGAGGAATCAATCCTCAATAGATACCAATCTGTCAACCAGTACATGACCCATCAATAGTGAAGAACACATATGTACTACAACCTGTGTATGACTTAGGGTTTTCTCTCTATGAAAAAACTCAGATCCTTTGCAACCTTTAGTCACATATACTTTTTTATTTCATTGTACCATATGAACCATAACCAATCACAACACATCTATTCTCTCCCACATCTTACTCATGCTCCTCAACCATACAATATGAATTCTACTTAGTCATGTATAAGCAATCAGTATACTATGGAAATCATATCAGTACTGAATCATAAGAGTGTAACTCACTCTATAAATAAACCAACATAACCATATCATAACAACCATACCAATAATGATTTAATAATTCATCATACAATAAGCAAGAATATCCATCAAGACAACTATGTTACCATACCAGAGTTTCGATTGCAGATCTGAGCCCATGGAATGCAGATATGGAAATTCCTTTAGAATTCAAGAACCTGGCATCAACTCACACTCAAGTCTCCATGACTTCATCCAACCGTATGTGCTCTTCCTTCATCCCCTTTCTATGCTCTTCAATATATGCTTAAGAGATGATTTTCACAAGAGACCTTTGCTTCTTATTTATAAACTCCAAGTAGCTTCCTTAGAAGCATATTCTAGGCCACTTTTTCCACATAGCCACTTTGTGCACATAGTCACCTATGTCAAACTTTACCCAATTCGCCAGTTGTCCATGTATCCAATAGCCACTTGATGACTTAATCCATTTTCCTCATTTTCGGGTTAGCCTCCTTATAACCACTTTCCATAATTAGAAAGTTTTCCATTTCCTTTATTATTTAAATAATCCTCCTTGACTTTGTCACTTCACTTTATTATTTAAATAATCCTCTTTGATTTTCTCACTTCACTTTAATATTTAAATAATCCTCTTTGACTTTGTCACTTTATTATTTAAATAATCCTCCTTGACTTTGTCACTTCACTTTATTATTTAAACAATCCTCTTTGATTTTGTTATTTCACTTTATTATTTAAATAATCCTCCTTGACTTTGTCACTTCACTTTATTATTTAAATAATGTTCTTTGATTTGGTCACTTCACTTTAATATTTAAATAATCCTCCTTGAATTTATCACTTTATTATTTAAATAATCCTCCTTGGCATTGTCACTTCACTTTATTATTTAAATAATCCTCTTTGATTTTGTTACTTCACTTTATTATTTAAATAATCCTCTTTGAGTTTGTCACTTCACTTTATGATTTAAATAATCCTCTTTTTTACAAGAAATTTGAATTATTTGACCTTTTGGGGCTTCAAGCCAACATATGAGGGTCCTCCAACTTCGTAAGTCCATAACTCTCAAACCATGAGGAGTTATATGATGTTCCACATACCACCGGAAATGGCTTGAAAAGAACTATCCATATAGGATAGTTTCACTCACAAATTCACTAATATAAATCTCATTATTTCACAATTAAACATGGGTTCTCAAACAATACTACTAGGATATCTCAACTACAAAGCAACTTCCCTTGAGGGATTTCACCATAAGGGGACCACTTTGGAGTTCACCATAAAGCGTCTTCGTGTGACGTATTTCACCATAAGGGGACCACTTTGGAGTTCACCATAAAGCATCTTCGTGTGACGTATTTCACCATAAGGGGACCACTTTGGAGTTCATCGATTTGTACAACCATGACCTTTGAAGTTCACCGCAAAGCGTCTTCCCATGAGGGATTTTACCATAAGGGGACCAATTTGGATTTTATCCATTTTTAAAAGCATGATAAGACAATAATGAGTCATCTTTACATCAATCCAACTACAACTCATTTATCCATCTTTATCTATGGATACAACTATGACTCCTCTTGACATCGAGGTCAATAAATGATCCATCAATTAAGGTCAATACATGATCCATCAATCACTACATCATTATACTATGACAAGACATTGTTCCTTTGAAATCAATCCTTTGACATCAATCCTTTGGCATCAATGACAACATGATCTAAAAATCTCCCCCTTTGGCATTGATGGCAATACCAACATTGATGTCAACACCAATCATTGATGGCAACATGTAGACAAGGTATTTTTATACATCAATAGGCATCTCAATCACATCAATGTGACTATCTCTCCCCCTTTGACATCAATGGAAAAGGGTCATTCTCCCCTTGGGGCTACTCCCCCTGCCTAAACTCTCCTTGGGGCTGCTCCCCCTGTTTGAATTCCTTTGATCTTCCTCTGAATAATATCTCCCCTTTTGAACAAGGGATATCACTATGATGTAATAATAAAGATAGATAGCTCATGCTCCCCCTGTGACCATCGATCCCCCTAGAACTATGCCTTTGTTTTGTTTCTCCAAGTATAGGTATCTTTTTCAAGTATTTATGTTTGCATCTGATAAATATCTCTTCTTGGAATCCAGGGAAGAAGAATGAATCCGCCTATGGGTATGTCACCCCCTATATTCTCTAAACTATGAACAATATGGTACCACTGTAATATGTTTCTGGTGTAAATGCTACTACTCAACCGAAACATAGATCAATTTCTCTTTCTATGACGATCCTTGGACCTGTCCATGCATCTAAAATAATCTTTCAACACTCAACCATATATCACCACCATACATACAACAATTATGTATGCCAACATGTAATCATGAAAACCTACAACGAACATGTCAGACCCTACAACAAACCATGTTAGACCCTTCAACACAGAGTTATACCATCGTACCATGCTGCAACTCATATGCATAGCCCTTTTCCCAAGTATTTTTACCACAAATACACAGTCTGCTACACAAACAGTTTGTGTATGTATGTGACCTATTCATAGGTAACCTTGCATATGTACATGATTGTTACCATTGTAACCCGCATATGCTTCTGAAGATGAAAAAATTGAGCTTCCATTAAGGCTTCCATTCTACTCTGGTTGTTCAGTCTTCCTTACCCACTTTTGAAAGTGTGTCTGCTTCTCAAAACTTGAGCACTGAGCTTCCATGTTTTCAAAAATGTCTTCCTTTCTAATATCATGCCTTCTTCTAGTGATGCTATATGAATTCCTCATCATGGAATTTTTTCTTGTGTTCCAACAATATTGGGATTTGTATCCAAATCCACTACAGTTGTAGCATCTCATGGTGTGAAAATGAGAAACAATATGTCCTAATTGATTACATCTCCAACACCTTAGGGTGTTATGAAATATTTCACTATCTTTCCTCGCATAATATCTACATTCCAAAGATTTGTGACCATATTTATTACATGAGTAACAATGACCATGAAAAACATTTTAATACCTTTGCTTTGGTATCCATCTTGAAGGTGTCTTGAATTTTCTTTGAGATGTAATGATGGCTTCTTGATGTCTTCCTTTCTTTTTTATTTTGAAACTTTCCTCTCATTGTGTAGATGATTGACTTGCAAAATTATTTCCATCCTTTGAGAGTGAGGGACTTACCTCATGCTTCTTTGAAGTTCTTTCTTCAACATGTGTAGCTTCTTTCTTGTATCCAAGCCATGATTTATCATTTGGTGATCTTTGACTATCCAAGATATCATTCAAGATTGTTGAGCTATTCAAGAATTTGTTTGACTTCTCTACTTTCTTTCTAGTATCAACAACTTCATCTTCCAACTTATGACATGACTCTTCCTTTTCGTTTACTTGATTTCTTAGTAATTCCTCTACCCTTTTGTCTTCTTCAATTTGGGTCTTGATATGGACATTAACTTCAAGACTTTTGTTACTCTCATAATCTAGATTCTTATTATCTTCTACTTCATTCTTTGGTCTTTTGATCTCTTCTTATTTTTCTTCTAATTGAGTATTTTTACTTTCTTCTTGTTCATTGAGCATTTCCTTTAACTTCAATATATTCCTTTGATTATTTTTAAGAAACCTTTTAGTGTTCTCAGAAAGATAACTATATTCTATGTAACAATGGTCATAGTTGTATTAAAATAAACCCCATTATACTTTCCTTTTAAGCTCTGATAATTCTTCTACTACTTCTTCCATGGGATAATTATCATCTAATTCTACACATACTATCTCTAGATTTTCTTCTTCACTTGTAGAGAAATATTCAACATCATCACATTTTGAAATATTGCAATCATGGGTTTTTGGAGATTCTTTACCTTCATTCATCTTGATGGAGTTGTTTTTAGTGTCTTTCTTATTTCTTTGGTATGTCTTCTCTAGCTTAGACCATAGATGCTTGGCGGAAGTGCATTGTCCTATGCTCTCTTTGATAGAACTTGAGATTCCACTAAGAATGGTCTTGAGAGCCAATGCATCATTCTTATTTTCCTCCCTTTGAGCTGCAAACTTTGACTTGTTCTTCAAAGTAACTAATCCACCAATAACTTCTTTCCAAACACTCCTATTTCCTTCAAATACATTTTCATCTCTATTCTCCATGTAGAATAATTTTCCTCATCAAGGATTGGGACTTATCATCCATTTGTGTGTCCATGGATCTCCTCCAAGATTGTTAAGGATTATAATGAAGGCCCGCTCTGATACCAATTGTTGGACACACTGACCACAATGAGAGGGGGGGTGAATTAGTGTAGGGATCTTTTAAAAACTTCCCCTTAACAAAAACTCCTTAGTTAGCAATCACAATTTACTCATTACTTATTGCTTTCATTTATAACCAGTTAAATGTGAACATACATCAGCAACATATATCAGAAAAAAATATCATCAATAATTCATCACCACAAGGAACACAAATAACATAAGATGTATGTACCATTTTGTTTTTATTACGGACTACAATCCTTGGCTTATCAAAAACATCTAAATAGAGTTACAACTCCACAAGAGCACTAGATCTACAATGCAAGACTCGACTTACACAAATCAACACCAACTGAGAATAGGTATCAATCCTCAAAAGTTACCAATCTGTCAATCGGTATGCCACCTGTCAGTAGTGCAACACATGTATGTACTATAGCCTGCATATGACTTAGGGCTTTCTCTCTATGAAAAAACTCATATCCTTTTTATCCTTCAATCACATATACTTTTGTCTTTCATTGTCCCATCTGAACCATAATCAATCACAACACATATATGCTCTCCCACATCTTACTCATGATTCTCAACCATACAATATCAATGTTGCGTAGTCATGTATAAGAAACCAATATACTATGCCAATCATATCAATACTGAATCATAAGAGTGTTGCTCAGTCTATCAATCAACCAACAAAACCATATCATAACAACCATACCAAGAATTCTTTAAGAATTCACCATAAAATATGAAAGAATATCCATCAAGACAACTATGTAACAATACCAGAGTTTCTATGGTAGATATGAGCCCATGGAATGTAGATATGGAACATTCTTCGGACTTCAAGAACCTGGCATCAACTCACACTCAAGTCTCCATGATTTCATCCAACTGTACATTCTTTGCCTTCCTTCATCCCCTTGCTATGCTCTTCAAGCTATGCTCAAGAGATGATTCTCACAAGAGACATTTGCTTCTTATTTTTATTCTCCAAGTAGCTTCCTTAGAAGCATCTTCTAGGCCACTTTGTCCACACAGTCACCTATGTCCAAGTTTTCCCAATTTGTCACTTTTCCATCTATCCAATAGCCACTTGACCACTTAACTCATTTTCCTATTTTTAGGGTTAACCTTCTTATAACCACTTTCCATAATTAGAAAGTTCTACATTTACTTTATTATTTAAATAATCCTCCTTGACTTTGTCACTTTACTTTATTATTTAAATAATCCTCTTTGATTTTGTCACTTTACTTTAATATTTAAATAATCCTCTTTGACATGTCAATTTATTATTTAAATAATCCTCCCTGACTTTGTCACTTTACTTTATTATTTAAATAATCCTCTTTAATTTTGTCACTTCACTTTATTATTTAAATAATCCTCCTTGACTTTGTCACTTCACATTATTATTTAAATAATCCTCTTTGATTTTGTCACTTCACTTTAATATTTAAATAATCCTCTTTGACTTTGTCACTCTATTATTTAAATAATCCTCCTTGACTTTGTCACTTCACTTTATTATTTAAATAATCCTCTTTGATTTTGTCACTTCACTTTATTATTTAAATAATCCTATTTGACTTTGTCACTTCACTTTATTATTTAAATAATCCTCTTTTTTGCAAGCATTTTGACTTCTTTGACCTTTTGGTGCTTCAAGCCAACATATGAGGGTCCTCCAACTTCATAACCCCATAACTCTCAAACCATGAGGAGTTATGTGAAGTTCCACATACCATCAGAAATGGCTTGACACACACTATCCATATAGGATAGTTTCATTGACAAAATTCATTGATATTAATCTCATTATTCCATAATTAAGCATGGGTTCTCTAACCATACTACTAGGATAACTCAACTGCAAAGCATCTTTCCATGAGGGATTTCACTGTAAAGGGACCACTTTGGAGTTGAAGGCAAAGCATATTCCTATGAGGGATTTAACCATAAGGGGTGTTGGCCCTTGGGTATGGAAGCAAGGAAAGATCAAGGAAGAAAAGGGAGAATGTGAACTATGTGAAAGACATAGTGACTGTTATTGGGTCAAAGTGAACAAAAGAGCATAAAAGATGGAGTGAAGCTAGAGAAAAAGAGTCATTGGATGAAGAGATCGAGGATGACATATAAGAAAGAAAGAAGGATCATGGACATGACAGCAAGCGGAAAAGGCCACTGTTGGATGCTTTGGAGCACCACGTGAGAAGGAAGGAAAGACAGGCTCGCGAAGCCCTAAAAATATGGGTCAAGTTGAACTAGGGTTTTAGACACCTGGGGTTTTGATACTATAGGGTTTTGGACACCTAGGATTCAGCCTAAGGCTATCGGTGAGCTATTGTAATATATAAAAAGATGTCAAGAGGACCTGGGTCAGGTTGATACTTTTTGGGTTGGTATCAAGATAGGTTATCATTGTTGATGTGAGTGATTATTGTATTGTGAGAGAGAAGTGTTAAGTGTGAGAGCCTTCTGGTATTGTAAGAGATTCACCCTATAGCTGGGTGTGAAGATTAACCCTATAGCTGGGTGTGCAGGGAGGGAAGAGAAAGAGAGGAGAAGAAAGAAGATCTTCTAGCTAAGAGCGCAGACAAGAACTATATGCTTTTATTCAATATATTATAGCACAACTATGTGGACGTAGCCCTAGAGAGAGGGTGAAACACATATATTTTGTGTTGTGTGTGATTGATCTTCTATCTCTCTCATTGATGTATTATGATTGCATTACTGTTTTAGATTTGATAAGTAGATGTGTAGAATAGATCTAAGTTGATAAGTGATATATGAATGTCGTGTTGTTCTTGTGTTAGATCCACTTGATATTTCCTTTGGTTGTAGACATATATATCCTGCAACCCCCTCATAACTGGTTTGGGTGAGACTGCATCTGCTTCGCAGGCGCTGCCGAAAGGGCTAGTAGTTAGGGCTTGTTGGTGCGCTCTTGGAGCTGAACCCTGGGTCTACCCCTGTTCCAACAAATGGTTCTATTGTCAGGAAAAGAATATTCTTTAGGGAATGTCAAGGTGGTTTCCATCGAAGACATAGACTCAAAAGTGGATAGAATATCAAGAGAAGGACTTTGCTAAAGCCCAGAACAAGAACCCTAATCTTAGTTCAGAGGACTGGTTGGAGAGATATATCTTCACTGATATACATGCGATCTTCTTTGGAGGAATCCATCAGGAGCTAAATGAGTGGCTAGCTATATTAGCAGATACCGAATTTGAGATCCAATTTGGGATTCCTATGGTCTGGACGTCAAAGTTGATCAAGAAGGTCAATAAAGATGATAACACTATATCACAAGCAGTAGAGAACTAGTTCAATAGTACTATTGGAGGGTACATAACATAATTTTTTGTTGATAGAGTAGAATCGTATATCCAAACTGAGAGATATTTTTTCAAGGGACCTCGAGGGAATTTTTTGCATTTTCTGAAACTAAGAATCAAGATGCTATTGCACAAGAAGAGAATCTTGAAGATACAATAGATTGGTCGGATCAAGAAAGGCTTATGTTGAAAAGTTCGAACAGCGACAACGACACAGAAGGTGGATGTAGGCGCAGTGGGAGAGTGTTCTCAGAGGTCCACCTTCCAAATCTGTTTAAGAAGAACTATGGGGAGGAGGGTTTCTACAGTGGAGAAGAAGAAGATCGAACGAATGAAGAAAATTTAGAACCCGCCAGGACAGAGGAAGGACAAGTTGAAGAACTTCACCGAGGAGAACCTGAAAACTCAGAAATCACGTAGAACATTGAATTGAGTATTGTTATCCTTCTTGTTGATTCAATATTAAGAAACCAGAGTAATCTTAGTCACCAGATCATCCAAAGCGCTGTCGATAGTAGTCCACCACATATTTAGTCAGGAACCCTAGGAATATCAATGGTAGATGAGATGAGACTCCCTATCTTTAGGGGAGATGGATCTAAAGATCATGATCAACACTGGTTCCTATGTGAAGTCGTTTGGAACATTAAGAATGTCACACATGAAGATATCAAAAGAACCCAATAAAGTGCAACTCGCAGAGATCAGGCACTGAGAAGGTACATGAAACTTGTCCAAGGACTCACACAACCTAAGCCATTGAATCAGATCAAGAATGCGCTGATTGAAGAATTCAAGAAACCTAATTCAGAATCCCAATGTATTACAAAGATGAAGGAGATCAAGCAGAAGCTAGTTGAATCTGTGTGGGAATTTGATCAGATATTCAAAATGTTGACATGCCAATTGACTTTTCAGATCCCGGATGAAAAAAACAAGGAATGGTTCATTACTACCCTTATACCACACATCAGAGTTCCGTTGATGCAACATAAGATTTCTTCACAAGATGAGGTGTTGGAGATCGCCATGAGCTAGAATCATCCCCTATGGGAGAATCCATCTCAAGTATGAGCCAGATCCTGAGTCAACTAACTAGCTTGTCTCTGCAGGTTGAAGATATGAAGAAAGACAAGGGAAAATATAAAAGAGAAGACATTTGGTGTGTCAGATGCATATCAGAAGTTCATGACAAGGAACATTTCCCTTTATTCAATGAATATTTGGCTTTTGGAGCTCTGAGCCCCTTGAAGTAAGTCACCTTACCCTGGTGTGAGGTATGCAGAAATAAACATCGTATTGGTGAATGATATTATATGAAAAAGTATGTTCAGACACCTACAAATTTGTAATGTACATTTTGTAAGTCCATAGGAAATGATGATAGGGATTGTAGGGCTTATGATCTCATGCATGAGAGGTCAAGAGACATATATAAGATTCAAGGAAAAGTACAACAAGAAGGAAACACTATGCAGTACAACTCTCCAAGAAGAGGAAACTTCACTCCTGACAGTGGATTCAGAGGAAGAGGACGAGGAGGAGGAATGAGTCGAGGCCGAGGAAAAATCATCTATTATAACCGCACACATCCAAGACACCTCATAAGAGATTGTCATAACCCTTGTACCACTTGCAGCTACTGTAGCTCATTTGACCATGTTATAGAAGATTGTCCGGTACTGCTAGCTAAGCTTTAGGAAAGACGAGGACCTTAGCAGAACCCACAAGTGCAACTGATGTATAATGAAACTCATGGAGAAGACTCTAGATTCATTGTTATAACTGGAGGAGGTGCTGCTATAGGAGAGGAAAGACTGACCCAAGGGAAGACTACAGAAGATTCAGGAATCAAAAAATCTACAGAGAAGACCCATACCTTTGATGCAAATAAAGAAAGAAAAATATTTGAGGAAGCAAGAAAAGAATTTAGAGGAGACCAAGGTTCTTCATCAAAGACAAGACCAGAAGTAAGAGAGTATGGAATTCCTCACACATTTGATTAGTCTTCTTCACCAAGAGGAGGAAAAGAGGTAAGAAATCTCATGCAATTTTTACATACTTGTATTAAATTGATTCAGGATGAAAGTGTTGTACAAGAATTACAAAATTTAATCTGACAATATGAGAAAGGAATGATATATCCCTTACTAAATAGGGAAGTACACCAAATCAGTAAGAAGAGAAGGAAAAATAAGGAATTACATTTGAACGCTCAAATAGGAGAGTATGAGATAGACTATGTAGTCCTCAACTTAGGGTCGGAGGTCAATGTCATGACAAAGCAAAGATGGGCACTGATGGGAAAACCGAAGTTGATGTATTCCCCTCTCAGGCTTAGGATGTCTATTCAACAAGTTGTCAGCCCATTTGGATGATTGGAGCATGTCCCTGCGGACATCGACGGAGTAAGAATGTTTGCATATTTTGAGGTAATTGAAATAGTTGTTGATAGTTGTCCTTACCCCACACTGTTGGGAATCGATTGGGCCTTTAATAACTCTACTGTGGTAGATTTAAAGAAAAGATGTATGAATTTTGAAAGGGATGGCCTTAGGGTCATCACACCTTTATATCCATATGAAGGTAAACGATACACAGAGCCCATCATAGAGGAAGACTACAGATATCCACTAGAAAATATCTACAAGATAACAACTAGACAACAGGATTACATTAATCCTACAACTGATGGGAATCTAAGCTGGCGAAGTGACATTGTGTGCTCATCAGACTCAAAAGAAGCAATGGATAATGGAAGAACTAGATGTATGAAGTATCTATAAGGAGATGTGTTAGATTAACCAGAGAAGTTCGTTGGATCGGCACAACGATAAGTAACCTACCCACATTTGATGGTATGAATCTGTTAGAAGACTTCCTATCAGAATTTGAAGCAAGTGTACCAACACAATAGAGGTTTTTGGAAATGGATGAGGCCTCGAAATCCACACTAGAAAGATGGTGGGGGACACACAAAATTAATATTACAGATTGGGTAAAATGTCGTACTCTGATGACAGCGCGATTCTCCGCACAAGTAGAAGGATGTGAAGTTCGCTACATAAGTCGAAGATACCCAAATGACCATGTACGAAGATGTGAAGAGGCATGGAGAAACACTATGAAATAATAGTGGGTACACAAATTCATCAACACGCTGGACACGACACCTATCAACTAGTACCTTCAAGCAGAACTGCGCCTCATCACTACATATTGGAAAGGTATGACTCAGAACTTTATAACTACATTCCTATTTGAAAGTCAATTTCCTTTGGTAGATCTAGCATTATAGATTGTGAGACATAAAATATTCGAGGAGGTATCAATCCTCCCCTTAGAACAGGAAGAGGATGAATGGACTGTGCCTCTCCAGAAACTACAAGGCTTCTACAACATCAATGTCGATGAAGACGATGATCCGAGGAAGGTGAACATTGCAGAAAAAGAAGGCCAGAGAGATGTGGAAGGGCCAGGATTTGAGTTACCATTTATTGGACAACCTATCAAGATTAAGAAAGTCAATATTGGAACAGAGGAGACACCAAAGCTTGCTAATGTCAGAGATTATTTGGATGTTGCTACCATTGACAGGATTACTAAGTTTTTGCATGAATATCAGGACTTGTTTCCAACCAAGTTCACTAATATGAAGGGAATTAAATGGCCTATGGGAGATATGAGGATCCCTTTAAAAATATATGCTAGGCTAGTCAAACAGAGACCTTACAGATTGAACCCTAAATATAAGGAGAAAGTGAAGATTGAGCTTGAAAGAATGCTGGAAGCAGGGATTATAGAACCTGTAGAAGAATCAGAGTGGATTAGCCCTATGGTGGTGCAGAACACGAAGATAGGTGACATTAGGATCTGTGTAGATATCAGGAAGCTGAACGATGCTTATTTACATGACCCCTTCCCTACACCATTCACTGACAAAGTGTTAGATAATGTGGGAGGCCAGGAGTTCTATTCTTTTATAGAGGGATTTTTAGGATACCATCATATCTGGATTGCCAAGGAGGACTTCCATAAGACCACATTTTCCATAGAATGGGGATCCTACCAATAGACAGTGATTCCATTCAGATTGAAGAATTCCCTAGCCATCTTTTCTAGGGTGGTGGTCGAAGCATTCAAAGAATTTTTGCATAAATTTCTAGAAGCATATTTTGATGACTGAACTGCATTTAGTTTGTTGAAAAATCACATTGAATGTATAAAGCTAATGTTGGATAAATGCAAGCAGTGTCAAATTTCTTTGAATATGAAGAAGTGCATTTTCTTTTCACCATTTGGGGTTCTGTTAGGACATATTGTATGTAATCAAGGACTGCTGGTAGATCCATCCAAGATCACTATTATAGTTGATCTACCACCTCGTACAAAAGTTAAATAGTTGTGCACTCTATTGGGACACACAGGCTACTACAAAAATTTCATTAAGGGTTATGGTAAGATTACAAAACCCATGGAGAAGCTGTTGAAAAAAGATTGTCAGTTTCGTTGGACTGAAGAATGCGAGCAGATCTTCAACACACTGAAGGAGAAAATGGTTATTACGCCCATTCTGGTCTTTCCAGATTGGACCAAGGAATTTCATGTACATGTCGATGCATAATCCATTACATTGGGAGTTGTGTTAGCAAAACCAAGAATAAGAGACATTGACCACCCATTAGCCTTTTCCAACAAGAAGCTATCTACAACTGAGATTAATTATACCACTACTAAAAGAGAGGGATTAGCCATGGTGTATGCATTGCAGGCATTTTTCCACTATTTGTTGGGAGGACACTTTAAAATGTGTATTGATCACTCTGCACTGAAATACCTAGTCAACAAGCCAATGTTGGGGGGAAGGATATGCAGATGACTTCTGTTGTTTCAAGAATATGATTTTTAGATCATAGTAAAACCAGGAAGAATGAATAAGGGTCCAGACCACTTGTCGAGGTTGGAACATGGAGAAGAGCCCACTAATTAGGAAGATACACTGCTAGATACACAACTACTATCCATTAGAAAGATCGATGACCACTTTGCAGAGATAGTCCAGTTCCTATAAACAGGAATGGCACCTAGTGAGTACACAATTCCATAGAAGAAACAACTAGTAGTGCACGTTGCATATTTCTCACTTATAGTTGGACATCTATACAATATGGGCCTGGATGAGATATTGTGAAGATGCGTTATGGAGGCAAAAAGACCACTGATCCTCACAGAATCTCATGAACGCATCACATGAGGACATTATGAAGGAAAATAAACTGTGCAGAAGGTTCTTAGAGCTGGCCTTTGGTGGCCTACTTTACACAGAGATGCTAAAGACTATTCCAAAGCCTGCGATGTATGCCAGAGGGTTGGGAAACCATAAATAAGGTATGAAATGCCATTGGAACCACAAATGACCCTACAATAATTTTAGAAATGGGCCATTGACTTTGTTGGACCTATAAATCCACCAGGGAAGCGTACAGGAGCAAGGTACATAATTACAACAACATAATACTTGACTAGATGGGTCGAAGCAAGAGAAGTCAAGGACTGTAGTGCCATTATAGTTGCACGCTTCATATTTGATGACATCATAACCAGGTTTGGATGCCCAAAGATCCTTATGAGTGATCAAGGAACACATTTCATCAATAAGACAGTTGAAGCCTTGACTGAATAATTTACAATCCACCATCAGAAGAGTACACCATACCATCCTCAAGAAAATGGGACAGTTGAAGCATTCAATAATATCTTGGAGACAACACTAACCAATATTTGATGTGTGAACAAAGATGATTGGGATTTAAGAGTACCGACAGTGTTATGGGCCTATAGAACCACTTCCAAGAATATAACAATGAATACCCCATTCAATTTGGTATACGGTCTTGAAGCTATTGTTCCAATGGAATATCTGGTACCAAGCCTGAGAATTGTTGCTTTTATAGATATGGATGACACTAGATTTGTTCAAGAGAGGCTCACACAGTTGGTTGAACTTGAGGAAGATTGATTCATTGTAGGATTCCATCAACAAGTTCAGAAGGAAAGAGAGAAGGCCTACCATGACAAGCACATCAAGAAGAAGGAATTTAGACAATGAGACCTAGAGTTGGTCTGTGATAGAAAATTCATAAAACATCCTGGAAAGTTCAGAACCCATTGGCTTGGACCATATGAGATCACCTATGTCACAGAAGGAGGAGATGCACAGCTGAAGACATTAAAGGGAGAATGGAAGGAAGGATTAATGAATGGGAGTCGGCTGAAGTTGTACTATGACAACTAGTTGCCTCGCATCTCTCAGTAGAAGCATGAAGAAAAGGGTCTAGGTACCAGGTGCAGTTGAAACTGGGTACTAGACGCAACAAATATAGTCTGCCAAAGGGATGGAGAGGAGATAAAGAGAAGAATGCAAAGGCTACACTATGTAGCCTGGAGGCGAAGAAAAACGGGAAGATAAGATCTAAAGTGCCTCAAGATGAGCCACATGTGAGTGTTGGGGGCCTGTTGGCCCTTGGGTATGGAAGAAAGCGAAGATCAAGGAAGAAAAGGGAGAATGTGAACTATGCAGAAGACACAGTGACTGTTATTGGGTCGAATTGAACAAAAGAGAAGAGAAGATGGAGCGAAGCCAGATAAATAGAGTCGTTGGATGAGGAGATCGAGGATGATAGATAAGAAAGAAAGAAGGATCATGGACATGAAAACAAGCAGAAAAATCCACCATTGGATGCTTTGGAGCACCATGTGAGAAGGAAGGAAAGATAGGTTGGCGAAGCCTTGAAAATATGGGTCAAGTTGACCTAGGATTTTAGACACCTAGGGTTTTGATATCTAGGGTTTTGGACACCTAGTTTTCAGCCTAAGGTTGTCGGTGAGCTATTGTAATATATAAATAGAGGTCAAGAGGACCTGGATCAGGTCAATACTTTTTGGGTTGGTATCAAGATAGGTTATCATTGTTGATGTGAGTGATTATTGTATTTTCAGAGAGAAGTGCTAAGTGTGAGAGCCTTCTAGTATTGTAAGATCTTCAACTAGGTGTGAAGATCAATATTGCAGCTGGGTGCGTAGGGAGGGAACAAAAATAGAGGAGAAGAAATAAGATCTGCTAGCTAAGAGAGCAGACAAGAACTGTATGATTTACCTTAATATATTATATCATAGTTCTATGGACGCAATCCTCAAGAGAGGTTGAACCACATATATTTTGTGTTGTGTGTGATTGATCTTCTATATCTGTAATTGATGTACTATGATTTCATTACTATTTTATATCTGATAAGTAGATGTGCATAATAGATCTAAGTTGATAAGTGATATATGAATTTCATGTTGTTCTTGTGTTAGATCCACTTGATATTTCCTTTGGTTGTAGACATCTTTGTCATGCAACCTCCTCATAACTAGTTCAGGTGAGAATGCATCTACTTCACAGGTTCTGCCAAAAGGGCCAGTAGTCAGGGCTTGTTGGTGCACTCTTGGAGCTGAACCCTGGGTCTACCCCTATGCCAACAAGGGGACCACTTTGGAGTTCATCCATTTATACAACCATGACCTTTGGATTTCACTGCAAAGCCTGTTCCTGTGAGGGCTTTCACCATAAGGGGATGACTTTGGAGTTCATCCATTTGTACAAACATGACCTTTGGAGTTCACCAAAAAGTGTATTCCCTTGAGGGATTTCACCATAAGGGGATCACTTTGGATTTCATCCATTTGTACAATCATGACAAAACAATAATGAGTCATCTTTACATCAATCCAAGTACAACTCATTGATCCATATTTATCTATGCATATGACTATCACTCCTCTTGACATCAATCCATTGACATCAAGGTCAATACATGATCCATCAATCAAGGTTAATACATGATCCATCAATCACTACATCTACTACAACAAGACATTGCTCATTTGTTATCAATCCTTTGGTATCAATGACAACATGGTCCAACAATGTATGTGTCATGATCTAATCTACTTTCAAGCGAATTCTTCCTTAGATATGGGTTCAAGGTGCATGCCTAAAAATGCTTCCCTTGAATCATGTCTTGGAACCCAATCACCTTCCTTTTTGCGTAACTCCCTAGAATTATTTTCTTACCTAATCTAGGTAGATATTTGTGGCCACCCACCTGCTCCAACTGACTCCTCTTGATAGTTTTAGTTCAATACGTTCTTCTATACTTCTTTTTAATTGTAGATTATACCCTTCCAAGGTTGTCTGAATCCCTACACAGCTTCTAGGTGGATATTGGTGGCCACCCACCTAATCCAACTGGCTTATTTTGGATGTTTTCATGTTAGTAAATCCTTCTATACTTCTTGATCCATTTTGGGGCCCTAAATAATGTTGTTTTGTATTGCCATAGTCAAACTATAGACATAGTCATATTTTGATGGAATAATGTGTATTTCTCAAAAATACCTTTCCAATGGGCTATCACATGTCTAAAACGAAGGTTGTATGCAAAATTTACGACCCCGAGAAGCTGAGGTACCAACTTACCCATCGGGGCCCACATAACTTTTGGCGTTTCATCTCCTAGGGTTAGGTTTTTTGATGTCTAGGGTTTTTTAATTCATGAGTAATGTTAAAAAGGCCTCTAGAGCCTCATTGTAATCATTTTTCTTAGAAGTATGCACATAGCAGCCACATCTCTTCTCAAAGATAGCTACCACCATTCGAGCAAGTGTTTTCAATTCTGCAATTTTACAGTTTTAACCTAATTTATTTATTCAATAGAATTTATTTTTCATTGGATATATGTTGTTTCTATCCATATATCTGTGTTATTATATTCAATATATTATTCATTTATTTCCACTCATAAGTCTGGATCAGTGGTATCAAAGTGATCTGCTCTTCATTTATTTTTCTTTGTGCATGTCCCCGACAAGATATGGGTACAAGAATTTGGGACTCGAACCAATCGATCCTTTTCAATATAGGCCATACCGATCTTGAAAACAACCCATGGGGGATGAAAATAAATATTATGGAGTAGGAGATACTTTTGAAATGTTTCTCGAGGAAGCCCTTGCGTGACAAAGGAAGGAAATGATTGACAACTTTGAACAGATCCTTCACCGACTACCCACAGGAGACACAACTTCACCAAGCAGCCATGCAACCCCCTTCAAGGTATAGGTACATTTTTATATTCCATTATTTGAAGGATTGATAGGTGAGGATGATTTATATAAATGGTTGAATCTGCTCGAACCGTATTTTTCAGTCTGCAATTTTTTCGATAGGGAAAAGATTACTTTTGAAATCCTCAAGGTCTTCCGCCATGTTAAGGACTAGTGGGATACTTAATCGTATCAAAGGGAAATAGAGTAATATACAATACTACCCTATTAGGGATGGAATTAAAGAGAAATACTACCCTACTGGAAGCTACGAGGACCAATACATAAGATGGACCACCCTGTGTTAAGAAAGGGACCAAACAGTACCAGATCTCACCAATATTTTCCATACCCTATGCACCAAATTGGGTATCAAATATTATGAATGACATATGATGATAAAATACCATGGTTTTCTATATGGATACATTCAAACAAAAATTGAGTTTCTGGACATCGCATCATTGGGTATAGATTATAGATATGATATCAAGATCGAGCAGAAATTTAAGCAGAAGAGGTGAGATTTTGGATATGCAAACTCCTCACATATGAAGCAGGGAAAAGGCATCCCCAACCCACAAAGTAAGGGATAGAGAAAAGATGTCCACTTTCAGGATAACCAGTCCAAGATGCAACACAAGAAGGGTAATGAGAAGTCAAATAAGGACACAAGAAAATGGTGTGAATACCATAAAATCCCTTGGCACAACATCAAAGACTTTTGCTCCAAGAAGTCACTGGTGGTTGAGATGAAGGATCCCGAGTCATAGGAATATTCTGACTCTGAATCAAATCCATCAGGGGAGAATTGGATTGTTGATGTCGAACCCAGTGCTAGTGTCACTACCACAAAATTCTAGACATGCAAACCAGAAGAACCGAAGGAACGGGAACACCTCTTTTACTCACAGATGTGGGTAAAGGGGGCTCCACTTCATTTCATTGTCGATATCAACAGTCATAAGAACTTGATCTCAACAGAGGTCATCAAGTGGTTGGACATGCTGATGACATCACACCTATAGTGATACACCATCAATTGGCTTCACCAAGGAAGAGATCTTTGCGTCAGCCAATAGTGTCATCTTCCATATGACATTAATCCATTCAAATATGAGGTATTGTGTAATATTCCTCCCCTTAAAGTTTGTGATTTTATTTTAGGAAACCCATATTTGTGGAAGAGACATTTTGTTTATGAGTCTAGAACCCATAGTGTTTTTTTTAAGTAAAAAAGGCAGGTCCTATTATATTGATATTGCAAAATTACAACATTCCATTGAAGTGCCAATTGTCCTGCATGTTAAGGAAACCGAGACAACTGGCCATTCCAAGCTAGTTTCCAAACTCAAAGTGTTAGTTTTCCACCCTTCTCGAAGGAAACCAGGGTGCATGGCCAGCCTTAGTATTAGTCTGTTCTTTCCTATACTATCACTACCATTGCTATAAGCTAGAAGATCTGTAGCTCTGTTATGCATCAAAAAGAAAAGAGTTTTGAGTAGTGAACAAACAAAAAAACCTATTAGCTGGTGTCCTCATGGTCATCCTTCTCCTTACTACGTCTGACTGAGATGGCGTAGACCTGAGCACAGGAGGGGCATTGGCGCTGGAGTAGGCAACGTACAACATATGCAGGCGTTGATTAATGCGGATGGCTCTAAATATTTGGTCGTCCACCATGCTGCGTACATCGAAGATCAAATTCAGGTGCTCCAGGTGAAGTAGTGGTGGCTAGTACTATGAATTCTGCACGTCGACCTCCTCCTGGTGCGCTTTTTTCCCACTCTGTGGCCCCATTTCATCAGGAGTCTCGTGAATGTTTTCTTTGCTACCTCTCTACATCTCTTCTTCTACAAAGCAAGGTGTAAATTCCTCAACTAGAGTGTCGTTGGGACCGTGTTCAGCTCTTGGACTAGGGGTCATGGCATCTGCTCCAAAACAAGTGGGGGGATTCCAATTGTCCAAAACCATGAAAAGGAGGCTCTCTAAGCCATTCTAGATGGATTCCTCCAAAGGAATCTCCTCGACATATGCCATGGGAGGCGTCCCTATTCCTCTGGACTTCCTGGGTCTCCTTCTCTTGGATAGAGACAATGCTTTCTCAAACTTCTTTTGCTTCTTCCATCGTGAGTCCACTGCGTACCACCCTGCGCCTCTGCGTGGCCACCCCCTTGCTTGTGGCACGGTTAGAACTAGAGCTATTGCTGGAGTGCCCACTGTGAAGTTGTCCCTGTTTAGCTCTGCAACCTTCTGAGTCATCCCAAAGCCACCGAGACTGCTGATAAGGGTAAAAATTGTAGATATGGCCATTAAGGCTATGGCTTTAATGCTCTGACCAACCGTTCTCCTCACGTGAGTGAGAGGCCTCATCAAACGATGAAGGCTGCTTGGGTTTATGCCCATCATAAATGGCGAGGATATGAGGGTGGGTGGCCACCATTAATGGCCCCTCCTGGCTTTGCTCCACGTACTCCTCCTGCTCCACGTGGCACCCCATCTAGGGGTAGAACCCACAGTGTTATTATTACTTTGGGTAGACAATTGCAAAGGACACCAGGGGTAGGTCCTCCTATCGATATTTCTTTAATATCTGCTAAGAAATGTAGTAAGGTCATTTCATAGACAGAGAAGTTCGTCTTCTTTGTGATATATTTTCATAGGAAGCAGAAGGTTGCTACCACATCTGCGGACTCTACAGAGAACCTTTATTTGTAGCAGAAGAAAGTGGATGGGATAGTGGAAGAGAACATAGACATATTTTCCTCACCCACCAGGGTACCGATTCACTACCAAGTCAAGCATCCAATTTATATAACCATTGGGGAACCTCTTCCTAATGGACCAGTCTATCAATTCTCACCGATGGAAAATGATGAAATCAAACGTCAGATCCAATATTTTAATCAAAAGGGGCACATCGAACCCAATTCCTCCCCTTGTGGAAGCCAAGTAATAATAATGCACATGTGTGCATGAAAATAATAAAAGATATTTTTAAAATAGAAAGAAATAAAACATGAGAGAATAGGTGTACACATAGAATAACATATTGAGTCAAAGAAAAACAAATCCTAACTAAAATAAAATTCATAATCTAACTATAACTAAGATATAGATGGGGGACACTCATTAAATGAGAGTTTGGGGATTAAAGGGACAAATAATAGGAAAAATAGGAACACATTGGAGAATGTGAGGGAAAATGGATTTTTAAATAAAATAAAAAGGGTAATTACTCATGCAACTTGGGGAGAGTGTGTCAAGTGTGTGGGTGAATAATCGTAATTAAATTAATTAAAAATTTAATTATTTCTGCATGAGGACATGTGTCATTGGGGAATTTTTCTATAAAGGAAATGGAGAAGAAGGGAAATTGATATGACTTTCCTTAGTACTGTTATGCTACCAAAATTTTGTTGATTGTGTTTTACTTGTGAGAGTTATGATACCAAGATTTTGAAAAGAGTGGAAGCTCTTCCTTGCGAGGAAAAATTGGGAGCTATTATGTTATGATTTTTGTTCTTGGCCCCTTTGCGGTTTGGGGGGATAAAGGGGACGAAGAGTACCCCTAGCATTGGTTGGGAGGTACCAATGTAGTCCTATGATTAACAAGTGAAGGAGAGGATATTTTCTCAATACGTCGATCAAAGTTCAAATATCAGTCTTTAGTTTCATTGGATTACAATATTCTAATTTTCAGTTGTTATTTATTATAATAGAATTGTATGGATCAATGTAATTTAAGAACACTAGAGGAGGAGATATCTAGTTGAAAGATATATAATAATTTAGGTGAATCAAATTGCAATGACTTTTATTGATATTTGATTAAATTTGACTGCATATAAAGAACTGAGTACATATTACTCTCTTTAAATTTATAAATGTTCTTCTATGTTTAATTTAATGTATGATTTATAGATGTTATTTCTATGTCAATTTAATGGATGTTCTATTGAATACATGATTATTATTATTTTTTTAAATAAAAATGTAAAGGTTGTATATGAACATATTTTATTCCATAGAGATCGAATTATTTACTAGTGACTGTTGATATGTTCTAAAATAAAATTTTCGTTCTTAGTAATAAAATTGAGGGTGTAGTGATTTTAATCTCAATGATTCCCTTCATGATTTATTTGAAGGTTTACCCGCCTTTATAATGGCTAGAGTGTAGATGGTTGAAATTTTATATTTAGCATGTACATTCTCACTAAGATCCTTAATTGAATAATCCTTCAGTTTCAAATTTTTTCTTTATGTTATATGTATCCCATACTTTGCATTGTTGTGATATATGGTGTTTGAACGATTTGATTAAATCAAACTCTATTGTATATATATTTATACATACATCAAGAGGAAATTTATATTAACTCGAAGTAGATTATAATGTATTATGATTAATATATTTATATAAAATAGGTTGAACTACTCAAGAATAATGAAGAAAATTTTTAACATTGTTTTATTTAGACATGTGAAATCCGTAGGTGCTAGCCCTTTTTACCTTGACATAATCAAATTTGACCACAGGATAGAACCAAACACTAAAAAAAAAGATGCCATTCGGAGCTCAAAGACTATGACACTCTAGAGGATTCACCAACTCCATAACACTCCCATCTACCGGGAGCGTTACCATTCGAGCTCGGTCAAAAAGAAAGGTTGATCAACAATTGTATGTTCTACCCTATCCTTCCACTTTCCTCCATCAATGGTTATGACTTTAATCGAATGGCTGGAAGGTATTCTTCTCACATGACAATCTACGATGAATATCCACTCTGGGAGTCCGGGCTTCGGATTTTCTCTGCATGAAACAACTTTGAACTGATTCACCCATATCGATTACCTGCCAAAGGGCTCAAGGATACAATGGCTCACACTCTCCTTTGATTAATAGTTGACATCTACTCTAGATTTTTGATGCAGGAGCATCGCCAACACATCAAGCGAGCCAGCGCGGAAGCGGAAGACAGTTGGACAAAACAACACCAAATTTTGAAAACACTTTGGAATTAATGCGCCAAACCTTTAAAGAAGTCATTTATGAAGGAGAGCCTTTGTATATTGTAATGGACCTTGAGCAGATAGCTCTCGTCCTTTAGTATATAGTCGACATTTAATATAGTTAATGCTGGTAGATAGGAATTTAATTTTAGATTTGATAGCTTTAGAGTCCAAGAGGGAAAACGGATATAGACACCCTCATTGTATCATTGTAATATAACCCCTGAGCATAGAAGAGAAGAAGCAGAAGAGAATGCAGAGAATTGTATGAAGAACACCCATGTACAGATATTTGAATTAATAGAAGAAGATTGATTCAATTTCATGGTTTTGTGTATGATTCTCTGTGTATTGATGTTATTCTCATGAATGTTTGCTTCCTGTTATACATTTGCTTTTATATGATGTGTATATGATTTCAGGGTTGAGTTTGGAATCTGAGAGGGTGAAAGAATGAGTTTCAATTGTTTCTCTATTTGAGCCAGAGGATTCCTGGAAGGAGTGCAGTCGAATTGTTCGCAAGGAGTGCGTTGACAGAAGGGTTCAATTAGAGGTAGCTTTTTTTCTCATTCCCTCGAAAGTGCAGTTGGGAATAGGAGCCATGCAAGGAGTGTGCAGGCCAAGTGAAAGGTCTCAAGGTTGCGAACCTGAGAGAAGTATTTGCAAGACTGTTGCTGCAGGTGTGCGCAGAGTCGAGGAACTTCAACACTCAATCGAGGTTGAAGGGTTTCCATAAGGAGTGCATGAAAAGTTTATTTCTGAGGACTTGAGAGTCGTAAGGAAGCTCAGGAGTGATAAGGCCTCAAAGCTATTGAAAGACAATAGTTGAAGTTGCGCTTTGAAGATCAGGAAGAAGCATCAAGTCTGTGAGCAAGTGGACGAGGTTCATGGAGAGGAACGCAGTCATTTCGCAGAATTGCCAAAGGAAGAACAGACGGTCGAAACCCTCTGAGGAGATTTCACGAAGTTCCGAGGGCTGTTGGATCTTGCAGAGGTGCAAGGAGGTTACATCAAGAACGTCTGAAGGTTTAAAAGCTCAGGAGAGCCAGAGTCATGATCCGAGCCACAAGGGCCGTCAGATCTACACGTGATATCGTGTATCGGGGATTCGCGAGTCGAAGCTCCAAACTTGTGCAACAAGAATTGCGATATCGCGATCCGCGATATCCTGAGGAGTCCAGAACCATTCATTGTTGAGGACGCGTGTCAAGAGATCCAAGGAATTCGGGGTTCAGAGAATCGAGGTTTTCAAGGACAGAGTATTCTTGCAGCTCGGAGTCACGAAACACAATAATTCGACGGAAGAGTTGTGTGGGGCCACAGCAGGAGTTAGTGAAGGATAGGTGGTGTACCATATCGAGGATCAAGAAAAGGAAAGTCCTGAATCCATTGACATCAGGATTCACGATCTCGCAAATTTTGAAATCCCGATAGAAGTGACGGGAGGTGGAAAAGACAGCTCGCGCGTGCGTGAGAGTTTCGTTGCATCAGGTATCAGGAGTCGGCAAATCACAGTGTTTGATATTGCGAGTTGTGAAACCATGAATGAGCAAAAGTCCCGACAAGGTGAGAGAAAGTCAGCGTTGACTGACCATCGGGTCTCGGGGATTCGAGAGCCCAGTGATCGACAGTGAACTTGTGAAGCCGCGAGCTCCGGTCCTCTGATAAGTAAAGAAAGGGGGATCGTGCATAAGATAATATGTGGGGTGCATATTTCCCGATAGGGAAATAGAAGAACCTTAGAGTTCTTCGGGCCGAGAAGAAGAAGATCTTGTGAGAGCGGACGTGCCCGAGGGTGCGGCTGCGTCAGTTTTGGTATCAGAGCATGAATATCTCTTTGCTTTCTGTAGCAAAGAAGAAGGGGAATTCACCATGCCTCCCAGGAGAGAAAGACAGTCACCTGATCTAAAAGATAGGGAGGTGAGGAGAAGAGGCAGGAAAGTAGCAAATCCAGAAATGGGGAGGCAGATGCGTGATATCTGAGCAAGACTTGAGGACATGGAGACAGCGCAAAGACGTAGAGCTAGTGCAGGGGATCTTAGTGATTCCGAGAGCGAAGTTGAGGATGAACGTGACGAGGAAGTTGCAGCCGAGGATGCAGTAAATGAACATCTAATTAAAGCTATTTCCAGGATGGGTGCAAAGGCAAAGATGGACATTCCAGTTTACGAGGGAAACTTGGATGCAGAGGAGCTACTAGATTGGATTAGAGCTCTGGATACTTATTTCGACTATGAAGATGTCGAAGAGGATAAGAAAGTCAAGCATGCTATCACACACCTGAAAGGACATGCAGCATTATGGTGGGACGAGCTACAAGATGATAGATGCTGCAAAGGCAAGCAGAAGATTAAAAGTTGGGATCGAATGATTGCAAAGATGAAGGCAAATTCCATCCCAAGAGACTACCAAATTACTCTGTTCAGGAGGATGTAGAACCTGAGACAGAAGCTGATGACAGTGAAAGAATGCACTGAGGAATTCTATCGACTAAACATCAGAGAAGGTCATCGGGAGAGCGATAATGAGAAAGTTGCCAGATATATGAATGGTTTGAGACACGACATTCAGGATGAATCAAGCATGGTTACCATCAGGGCGGTGGAGGATTCTTATCAGATGGCTCTGAAAGCTGAGGAGAAGTTGAGCCGTAAGCAAGGTCAACGAGGGCGAGGCAGGAGTCAACCCAGAGGAAAATCAGTTGCCCAGGACAAATACCAGAAGCCCAAGGGGGAATGGAAGAAACCTCAGGGTAAAGTTGAAAGAGGTGGAACCTCACAATGGGGACCATACGTTGAACAGAGAGGGCAGCATACAGAGCAGAGTGGAGGATATGCTGACAACAACATTTTTCCTCATACCAGAGGTAGAGGAAGAGGAAGAGGTGGAGTAATCACATGTTTCACATGTGGGAAGAATGGGCACAAGTATTACGAGTGTCCCGAGAAAAAGAAGGACACTAGAGAAGATCACATCACCGAGGTGCAGAGGCGGGATGTTGAGGCAGAAGATTCTGAAGGCGAAAGATTGCTTATGATGCGAAAAGTCCTTTTGACACCCGAGAAGGAGGTGGAAAGTTCAGTCCAAAGGACTAGACTTTTCAGAACAACTTGCAAGACCAAGGACAGGGTATGCAAGGTATCACAGATAATCTCGTATCTACAGAGATGGTAGAGAAGCTGGAGCTGGAGACGACTAATCATCCAAGCCCATACAGAGTTTCGTGGTTACAGAAGGGACACTAGGTAACTGTTACTAAACAATGCTTGGTTGAATTCAAGATAGGAGGATATAATGATAAGATTTTATGTGATGTTATTCCCATGGATGTATGTCATATATTGCTGGGTAGACCATGACAATATGTCAGAAATGTGATTCATGATGGGTGAATGAACACATACACCCTAGAGAAGAATGGGAGAACCCATATGTTTCTTCCGATAAAGGATAAGGAGGTGAAGCCGGAAGTAAGCAACATAGTACTTCTCATGAGTGGGAAGGATCTTCTTATAGAGGTCAAGAAGAAAGAAGATCCACAATTCTTTGTGGTCAGAAAGCCGAGAATTGTTCTGACTAGCACAAGAGTGGACGATCTACCAGAGGAGATTCAGGAACTGCTGGAAGAGTTCGCTCACATCATAGTGGAAGAATTACCTTGTTCGTTGCCACCGATGAGGAGTGTGAGTCATCATATAGACCTCATCCTAGGAGCTAGTTTGCCAAATAAAGCTGCGTATAGGTTGACGCCGCAAGAGAATGAATAAGTTAAGAAGCAAGTCCAGGAGTTGCTGGACAAAGGATTGGTCAGGGAAAGTTTGAGCCCGTGTGCTATTCCAACAGTACTCAGTCCGAAGAAGGATTGAGGTTGGAGAATGTGTATCGATTCAAGAGAAATCAATAAGATAACCATCAGGTATAGGTTTCCATTGCCGAGGATGGATGATCTGATGGATTTCCTGAGTGGGGAAAAATATTTTTCAAAGATAGATCTGAAGAGCGGATATCACCAGATTCGCATGAGAGAAGGCGATGAGTGGAAGAGGGCCTTCAAAACCAACGAAGGTTTGTATGAATGGCTAGTCATGTCGTTTGGCTTGACAAATGCACCGAGTACCTTTATGAGGTTAATGAACGAAGTCGTGAGGGAATTCATCGAGAAATTTTTCATTGTTTATTTGGATGACATACTGATTTACAGTAAATCAGAGGCTGAACACTTGAAACATTTGGCCATTGTGATGAAGAAACTACAGTAGGAGAAGTTGTTGATTAATATGAAGAAGTCCTCATTTATGAAGACAGAGCTCATTTACTTGGGTTTTGTTATTTTGGCTAATGAGTTGAGGATGGATCCGGATAAAGTGGAGGTAATTAAGAATTGGCCATCACCGAGAAATGTATTCGAGGTGAGAAGTTTTCATGGTTTGGCTAGTTTCTACCGGAAGTTCATCAGGAATTTCAGTGGAATTAGTGCAACGATGATGGATACAGTGAAGAAGCAGCATAAGTATTTTCACTGGACAACAGAGGCTGAGAAGAGCTTCAATCTGTTGAAGCAGAAGATCACAGAACAACTGGTTCTGGTGTTGCCGGATTTCCAAAAGACGTTTCAAGTGAAATATGATACAAGTGGGTTTGCCATAGGATCAGTCTTGAGTTAGGAAGACAGACCGATTGCATATTTCAGTGAGAAGCTCGATGAGGCAAAGGTGAAATACTCCACGTATGATAAATAATTTTATGCTATCATACAGGCACTGAATAAGTGGAGGCATTACTTGATTCTGAAAGAATTTGTATTGTATAGTGATAACCACGCATTGCAGTTTGTGACTCAACAGGAGAAGTTGAATCAGAAACATGCCAAATGGGTAGAGTATATGTAGAATTTCACATTTGTGATTAAGGATATTTCGGGTACTGCTAACAAAGTGGTTGATGCTTTGAGCAGGAAGTGTTTATTGCTACAGGAGTTCCGAGTCAAAACATTGGGTTTTGATAATCTCAGGGACATGTATGCAGGTGATGCAGATTTTGCAGAGGCGTATGAAGTAGCTGAGAATCCAGTTCTCGGAGATATGAGTCCTTGGATAGACTATATGATCTAGGAAGGGTTGTTGTTCAGAGGCAATCAACTGTGTATTATGAATTGCTCCATGAGGGAGAACTTGTTAAAAGAGAAACACAGTGGTGGATTGGCAGGACATTTTGGCCATGACAAGACATTCATGAAGTTGAATAAGTCATACTTTTGGCCGGGAATGCAAGTAGATGTCAAGAGATTCATTGAAAGATGTATATTTTTCCAGCATTCGAAGGGGAGGAAACATAATGCGGGGTTTTATCAGCCATTTCCCATACCGGAGAGGCCATGGGAGGCAATTAGCATGGATTTCGTATTGGGATTACCAAGGACGCAAAGAGGATTTGATTCAGTCTTTGTGGTAGTTGATAGGTTTTCCAAGATGGCGCATTTTATCCCATGCCAAAAAACCAGTGATGCGACTCATATCGCAAATCTATTTTTCAAGGAGGTCATTCGACTTCATGGGTTGCCGAAAAGCATAGTTTTAGACAGAGACACAAAATTCATAGGGCATTTTTGGAGGACCTTATGGAAGAAGCTGGGAACTAACTTGGTATTTAGTTCTTCTTATCATCCTCAAATGGATGGGCAAACGAAAGTGGTCAACAGAAGTCTGGGAGACTTACTGAGAATCTTGGTGACAGAGCACCACAGCAGTTGGGACCACATATTGCCACAGGCAGAGTTCGCATACAATGATTCAGTGAACAGAAGCACAGGCTGAAGCCCATTTCAGGTTGTATATGGCACACAGCCGAGAGGAGTTTCTGAGTTGAGGGATTCAGAACAGACTGCTACTAGAAGCGCTAGTGTAGAGGAATTTGCTGAGGCGATGAAAGATCTTCACAGTCAGGTGAAGGAGGGACTGCTGAAATCAAACCAGGAATATAAGAGCAGAGTAGATCAGCATCAGAGACAACTTTAGTTTGAAGTTGGTGATCTAGTTATGTCACATTTGAGAAAAGAAATGTTCTCGAGAGGAACATACAACAAATTGAAAATGAAGAAAATCGGACCATGCAAGGTCTTGAGAAAATTCAGAGAAAATGCTTATGAGATCGAGTTGTCGGATGGGATCAGAATATCTTCAATATTCAACATCGCAGATTTATACCCATACAGGGTTGGAGAAGCAGAAACTAGAGATGGTCTACCAGTGGTCCAGTGGGTGAAACAATTGCCAGTTGCAAAAAAACCACAGATGGATTGCATACTGGACAAGAGAGTGGGTAAGAAGACCAGGAGGAAAGAATACTATGAGTATCTGGTCAAATGGAAGGGCCACCCAGTGGAATATGCCAGCTGGGAGAGAGAAGCAGAAATATAGAAGCATGGATAGACCATGCAGGAGCTCATGGACAGGAGCCCATGAAAGTTTTCAAGCCGAGGAGTATGATCCAGGAGCATCGCCAACACATCAAGCAAGCCAGCGCGAAAGCGGAAGACAGTTGGACAAGCCAGCGCCAAATTTTGAAAACACTTTGGAATTGATGTGTCAAACCTTTAAAGAAGTCATTTATGAAGGAGCGCCTTTGTATATTGTAATGGACCTTGAGCGGATAGCTCTCGTCCTTTAGTAGATAGTCGACATTTAATATAGTTAATGCTAGTAGATAGGAATTTAATTTTAGATTTGATAGCTTTAGAGCCCAAGAGGGAAAACAGATATAGACACCCTCATTGTATCATTGTAAGATAACCCTTGAGCATAGAAGAGAAGAAGCAGAAGATCATGCAGAGAATTGTATGAAGAACACCCATGTAAAGATATTTGAATTAATAGAAGAAGATTGATTCAATTTCATGGTTTTGTGTCTGATTCTCTGTGTATTGATGTTATGCTCATGAATGTTTGCTTCCTGTTATACATTTGCTTTTATATGCTGTGTATATGATTTCAGGGTTGAGTTTGGAATCTGAGAGGGTGAAAGAATGAGTTTCAATTGTTTCTCTATTCGAGCCAGAGGATTCCTGCAAGGAGTGCAGTCGAATTGTCCACAAGGAGTGCATTGACAGAAGGGTTCAATTAGAGGTATCTTTTGCTCTCATTCCCTC
This sequence comes from Picea engelmannii, assembly GCA_009831015.1. Lineage (NCBI taxonomy): Eukaryota > Viridiplantae > Streptophyta > Pinopsida > Pinales > Pinaceae > Picea > Picea engelmannii. The sequence continues at coordinate 192,076 of ML785750.1, forward strand.
AAAAGTGTAGTTGGGCATAGGAGTCGTGCAAGGAGTATGCAGGCCAAGTGAAAGGTCTCAGGGTTGCAAACCTGAGAGAAGTATTTGAAAGACTACTGTTGCAGGTGTGCGCAGAGTCGAGGAACTTCAACACTCAATCGAGGTTGAAGGGTTGCCGCAAGGAGTGCATGAAAAGTTTCTTTCTGAGGACTTGAGAGTCATAAGGAAGCTTAAGAGTGATAAGGCCTAAATTTTTTTGAAAGACAGTAGTCAAAGTTGTGCTTTGAAGATCAGGAAGAAGCTTCAAGTCTGCGAGCAAGTGGATGAGGTTCGTGGAGAGGAACGCAGTCGTTTCGCAGAATTACCAAAGGAAGAACGGATGGTCGAAACCCTCTGAGGAGATTTCACGAAGTTCTGAGGGTTGTTGGATCTTGCGGAGGTGCAAGGAGGTTACATCGAGAACGTCCGAAGGTTTAAAAGATCAGGAGGGCCAGAGTCATGATCCAAGCCACAAGGGCCGTCAGATCTACACGTGATATCATGTATCGGGGATTCACGAGTCGAAGCTCCAAATTTGTGCAACAAGAATTGCGATATCAGGATCCGCGATATCCCGACGAGTCCAGAACCGTTCATTGGTGAGGATGCGTGTCAGGAGATCCAAGGAAGTCAGGGTTCGGAGAATCGGGTTTTTCAAGGACAAAGTATTCTTGTAGCTCGGAGTCGCGAAACGCGATATTTCGATGGAAGAGTTGTGTGGGGCCACAATAGGATTTAGTGGAGGACAGGTGGCGTACCATATCAGGGATCGGGAAAAGGAAAGTCCCGAATCCATTGACATCAGGATTCGCGATCCTGCGAATTTTGAAATCCCGATAGAAGTGACGGGAGGTGGAAAAGACAGTTCACGCGTGCGTCAGAGTTTCGTTGCATCGGTTATCAGGAGTCGACAAATCACAGTGTTTGATATCGCGAGTTTCAAAACCACAAATGAGTAGAAGTCCAGACAAGGTGAGAGAAAGTCAATGTTCACTGACCATCAGATCTCGGGGATTCGAGAGCCCAGTGATCGATAGTGAACTTGTGAAGCCGCGAGCTCTGATCCTTCGATAAGTAAAGAAAGGGGGATTGCGCATAAGAGAATCCGTGGGGTGCAGATTTCCCGATAGGGAAATAGAAGAACCTTAGAGTTCTTCGGGCCGAGAAGAAGAAGATCCTGTGAGAGCGGACGTGCCCGAGGGTGTGGCTGCGTAAATTTTGAAACCCCTAGAGTTCCTCACCTTTACGAGAATGGCTCAATTATCCGATGTGTCGAGTCACCGAACCACTGAAGGACAAGGGCTCAGAGATATAACGACCTTTGTTTGATCACTAGATCCATGAATTTCCTTTTCTCTAGGGGTTCATGAGTCCAACACAATAACTAATTTCACCTGGATAAACGAAGTGATGAATCTTGAATTCTAAAGGCCTCGAGGATCTACGACTGATTTTATTCTCGCAACTAGATCAATGATTGTTGTAGCTTCATCCTTTCACTGGCTCCACTTTCCTTCAACAAGGGATTTTTTTCTTGGGGTTTCAAGGGTTGATTTTGATCTATTCTCTACAGGAATGACTCCTTGGTCTATGCTTACTTTCATGGACCTCTATATCTCCTAATATTCATCACTTATATGAAGTGAAATCGAGTGCACACTTGTGATTCCCTCCTGAGATCTAGACTTTAAAAGGTCACATGCACACTCCTTGCGCTTGATCTATATAGAATTGCACTTCCCTTTCGAGCTCTAATCCTTTGACATTAATGGCCTCTACATACATTGCATCGGATCTGTGCACACCTTGCACTGTCTCTCTTGAGATTTGAACCCATATAAAGTTCATCCTCTGCACACCTTGCGTTAGCACTGTGCACACTTTGCAATGTGACCCCAGAAGAGAAAAATTGAAACTTAACACAAAATTATAAACTCACAGTTAGAATAGACAAACAAACATACACATAAATACTTCAACACATTATATTTTTAGTTAAGAAAGTAAAAAACAAGCTTCCAGTCTCCTCTCTGGATTTGAGAGCATTTCTCTTCTCTTCTTTCTCTTTCAAATAAAAAAAAAGTAATTATATTATGCTAATTCATACTATCTACTTACTTGGTTTGAAAAATGGAGGTTTGTGATATATGGTATCAGAGCAGACTCATGCCTGTGATAAGGGACTCATTACATATTCTACTATGATAAATAAATGATTAAATATGTATCACTAATAAATTTTTAAGTTATCCATGCAAGTAATCATGGTTAGAGGAAGTGGGGGATGATATCATCATGGTGTAGGAGGAAGCGGTATGCCTCATCATGTTGTATCAATGCTAGAGGGATCGAACCCTTAGGGAGGTGAGCATACCACTGAGAAAGAGCAGGTTGTTGTGGGAGAGGTGGTAGGTATGATGAGATTCTTCCATAGGATGTCAGAGGCATTGATCAAATTTCTTGATTGTGATGAGGGAAGAACATTTTTTTCCAACGAGGGTTCCCAGTGCACTCCAACAGGTGGTAGTAGCATAGAGAGATAACTCGAGAAGGTGAAATTTCTTGAGTTATGGGGTGCAATAGATGACTCAGTCACCGAAGCATGGTTGGAGAACATTGAGGTGTGCTTCTCACTTCGTGATAAAAAATCCAACATGAAATTTTGCATGACAATATTTCAACTAAAAATGAGTGTTCTACTTTGGTGGAAGACACTCCTACTTCAACTAAACATGGTCGTTGAAGACGAGTCATGTGAATTGTTTGAGGAACAATTTCGAGAGAGGTACTTGTCCCATGAATTCATTGAGCACCAACTTAATGAATTCAATGCCTTATGACAAGGTAGTTGTATGATACCAGAGTATGAGGCTAGGTTCATGGAGCCATAGAGGTATGCTCCACATCTAAACATGAAGAAGTTAAAGGTCAACAAGTCTGTGTTGGCCTTAATTTCAACCTTCATGCAAAGGTGAGGATCCTGATGACCCATACGTTGCACGATGAAGTTTAGAAGGCCCTCATAACTGAGGGAGAGATGAATAGTGGGGGTCAGGGTAGGACTCCTTCTAGATAGAGTGTATAGGTGACATCGGGAACACAACAACATTAGACACCATCCAGACATACTTTTGGGCATCGAGATACACCCAAAGGACCTATCTTTTCAACATCGAGATGATAGAATCCTCAACAGAGGACTCCCTATAAATTACCACAACAGAAGAAACAACATCATCCGCAACAAAAACAGTTCAGGCATGTTGAACAAAATAGACCAGGAGCATAGACTGTTAGGACAATAGCTTCTACTTCGGGGACTAGGAGCACTAGAACAAAGAATTGATGTTGGACATGTGGTGAGCCACATTACCAGTGAGATTGTACGGTTCAAAAGGTCAGAGCATCCAGATCATCAGGACCCACAATAGTTGGATATTTTTGAAAGGTCCACAGGATACATGCAGCAGTTAAAAACCTCCAGGCTGATCACCAATCCACTGTGCTCTAGACATCAGGTACAATCACCAATCAAAATTTTAGTATTTTGATAGATTTAGGTGATACAAAGATATTTATTTCTAGTGCATTTCTTAAGATAATTAAGGTAAAGGAAGTCAAGAAAGATGAGTTTAGATACATATAAATGACATCGGGTTCCAATCACAAAGCTTGAGTAAAGGTTATGGATTGTAGCATTAACTTGAATGATTTTGTAATGAATACCAACCTATACATCATGATCTTAGGATCTTATGACAGAGTGATAGGCATGGAATGGTTAGAATCGCGTGATGTGATACTTAACTATAGGAAGAAACAATCGAGTTTGATGGATGACTTGGGACAGAGTAGAGTAATTGTAGGAAGAAACCAAGGAGTGTCCTTGGGGTTTATTTCTTCCCTACAATTGCAGAAGAGTATGTGCAAGGGGTGTAAGTTATACGCCATATTAGTGCTAAAAAAAAAGAGGGAAACAAAAGGATTAGAAAACCTTTTGGTAGTACCAGAGTGTGGAGACATATTTCCAAAGGAACTACTAGTTTTACCACAAGAAATATAACTTGAGTTTAGCATAGATTTGAAACCTGGAGCAAAACTGATTGCGAGAACATCGTATAGGATGCCAACGCCTGAAGTGAAGGATTTGCAAATGAAACTGAAGGAATTGTTAGAATTGGGACTTATACATCCAAGTGTGTCACAATGGGGTGTGCCAATTATTTTTGCAAGAAAGAAGGATGGATCGTGGAGACAATGTATCGAATATCATCAATTGAACAAATCGACGATCAAGAACGAGTATCTGTTTTCAAGAATAGATTATTTATTTGATCATATGAAAGGATAAATTGTGTTTTCTAAGATCGAATTGATATCGGGGTATCGTTAGTTATATATTTATGAAGAAGATATCCCTAATACCACATTTAAGACGAGATTGAGAATCTATGATTTTACTATTTTACAGTTGGACTGACGAATGCCCCGAGAGTATTCATGAGTTTGATGAATGGGGTATTCTATGAATACTTGGAGAATTTTTTTCAAGTATCCATTGATGATATACTAATTTATTCTCAGATGAAAGTAGAGAATGAAGAACACTTGAGATTGGTTCTACAGTGTTTAAGAGAAAACAAGTTGTACGAGAAGCTATTGAAATGTTATTTTTACTAGTCAAAGATTCATTACTTGGGAAACATCATATCTGGAGAAGGTATCACTGTAGATCCAACTAAAGTAGAGGATATTATGGAATGACATACACTGAAGAATGTACAAGAAGTACATAGATTTATGGGTTTATAAGGATATTACTGATAATTCCTTGAAGGTTTTTTGAAGATAACAAATCTAATCACAGAATTGCAGAAGAAAAACATGAAATTCGTATGGATAGAGAAATGCATGGAAGCATTTCAAAATATTAAGGATTTGTTAACGACAACGCTAACATTAAAGGTCTCCGACATGGAAAAATAATTCTTGGTATGCACAAACACATCCAAGGAAGGTTTAGGTGGAGTTTTGATGCAATATGGTCGAGTGATTGTGTACATTTATAGGAAAATAAGAAGGGATTAAGAAAATTATGCAACGCATGACTTGGATTTATTAGCGATTGTATATTCCTTGAGAGTTTGGAGACATTATGTGATTGGATGAAAAATTCAAATTAAAGGCAAATCACTGTGGATTGCAGCATATATTTACTCAGAGTGACTTGAACACGAGACAAAGGCATTGGTTAGAATTACTTAGTGAATACGACTTTGAGATTACTTACATTAAAGGAATGATAAACAAAGTAGCATATGCATTGATTCGAAGACTATGCATATTCTCGGTAATACCTCTTAAGACGAATCTGCGGGAAAATATTCTAGCTCTATATATTGACAATGATTGGTACAAGGAAGTTACGGCTAATACTGGACAAGATACCATGATGGTACCAAATTTTGAAGGTTATTCATTGGACGACGATGAATTTTTGAGATATAAATGAAGAATTTACATACGTTCTAGTGATGAATTAAGAAGTTTGATCTTAAGCGAAGCTCATCAAGCAATTTACATGGATCATCCAAGAGTCATGAAGATGAAGGAAAACCTTAAGCCTTTATTCTTCTGGAAAGGAATGAAAGTCTACATAGTTAGTTACATGGAGAGATGTCTAGAATGTCAATAAGTGAAAGATGAACATAGACATCCAGTAGGATTGTTACAACCACACTTTATTACTGAATCAAAATGGGAGGTCGTTTCAATGGATTTTATTGTTGGATTTCCATTAATGGTAAGGAGACGCGATTCTATTTTTGTGGTAGTTGACATTCTGAAGAAGAGTGCACACTTTATTCCAGTGTGTATGATGTATCAGGTGCCAAACATCGCTATAGTATTTGTTAGCTACATTGTGACGTTACATGGTGTGCCAAGAAATATCATATACGATCGTGGATTAATGTTTACAGGATGGATTTGGACAAGTTTCCAAGAGGCTTTGGGAACACAACTGAAGTTTAGTACAACATATCACCTAGAAATAGATAGAGTAACAGAAAGAACGAACTAGATCTGAGAGGATATGCTTCAGATTTACGTGATGGAACAACAAAAAATTTGGGGAGACTTATTTCTATTGGTAGAGCTTGCATACAAAAACAATTACCTGAGTATGATTAAGATGGCACCGTTTGAGTTTATTGATCAGACACTGTTGAGTTGGGATCAAATTGAGGATAGGTTCCTAGTGGGACCGGAAGTGATCCAAGAAATGGAAGAACATATGAAATCAATAAGACAAAGGCTTAAAGAAGCACATGATCGACATAATATTTATGTTAATGCACATCATGTTTACCATAGTTATGAGGTTGGCGACATAGTTTTATTATGGGTAAATTAACATAAGAGTTCGATCAAGTTTGGAAAGGGTGATAAAATATCTCCTAGGTTTGTAGGAAATTTCAAGGTTGTGGAAAAGAAAGGACCCATGGCTTACTGATTAGCCTTGTCTAATTCTTTGAGGCGTATCCATGATGTATTTCATGTATCTCTTTTATGACATTATATTAGTGATTCATCACATGTTATTGACATGATTTCTTGGCAGGTGTCGGACGAGGGTTCTCTCATGGCCAAGCTGATCTGCATTCTAGACCATCACACTTGACCACTACGATGTTCAATACATGATCATGTCAAGTTCCAGTGGGACAACTATAGTCCACACTCAACTACATGGGAGGATGCAGTTGAGATGCATCAACAGTTTCCTTATTTGTTTGATAGATTAGATATGTAGATCTATGTCATATACATTTTACTTGCATTTATAGAAAATACAAACTACGGGATGGAGTTTAAAACAAGAGGGGGTGTATGTAACATCATGTTCTACTGATCACACTTATATTGGATTATTCTTTGAGGACACTTGCGTGCAAGTGATCTGTCTATAGTACATTATGATTTCGTTTTGATTATGAATTATATATGATGTTGATTATGTATTGTAATTCATTGTTACTTTCATAGCTATATGTATTTACATATATTATTGAAGAGTTCTCCTCAGTGTGCATGCCACATGACAATCTATGGATGTTGATGGAATCAATGGAATTCCTTGGACTCCGGATTGAGTCAGGTAGTGGATTGTATTTTGTTTTAGTATTTCATGTTATGCACATGTGATATATGATTGCTTACAGTATGATTTCTGTATATGGATTATTGAAACTATTTTTTTCAGTGGATGCAGGCTTGACGATGTTTTCTAATCCGACTCACATAAGGAGTAAAGGGCCACACACAGAAACCATACAATTGAGGGAGAGGTGTGGAAACATCCTACTAGCAGTCCCGTTGTGACATTAATTGTAGGTTAATGATTACCTAGTTCGAGAGGTACACAATGTCGTGAGGGAAGATTGAGGCAGTTTCTCATGAGGATATATAAGGGGCACACAATAAGGAAGAATCCCTATTCCTTACAATCCATTAGTCTCTCACAAGATCAACTAAATAGAGTGTTCACTACAAGGGTTGAACAAACTTCCAAAACTAGTCAAATGCGAGTAGCACCATTGGAGCATGGAGGTCCATTGTGAAGGGCACGCCGAGTACTTAAAATCCGAGTCAATAAATCTAGATGGCCTAGAGAACTTAATGAAATATTTAGACCTTGTTAGAACATGGAACCAATTCATCAGTAAATTATAAAATAGAAGCCTAACAAGAGTCTAAGCCTAAGTTTAAGACTAAATATAAGTCTAAGTTTAAATGAGAAACTAAATAAAAATATTAAATAAATTAAAATAATTGATATAAAGTCAAACTCTAGGAAAAAGAGTAATAAAAATTAGAGGTTGAGTAAAATACACATGTGTGCATGAAAATAATAAAAGGTATTTTTAAAATAGAAAGAAATAAAATATGAGAGAATAAGTGTACACATAGAATAGCATCTTGAGTCAAACTACCACAAATACTACCTGTTGTTGGGAAAAACACCCTACAGAATAGAAAACTAGGGTCAGACTTGCATGCAGATTTTGACCGAAAAGAAACTACTTTTTTACCTACAACCCAAGATTTAAACCCCTCTTTCACAGTAAATGCATGGAAAAGGACCACTAACCTTATTATCGGTGTTCGATGTAGATCCTTCGTTGCTCTTGTTGGCAAATGTTTAACAGGTAGCGTATGCTTGTCATTGGTGGGAAGTACAACAGTGAAGATGGCATGAGTATAGGAAGAATGTAACAGACGAGCATCATAAGTACTTTGGGAAGACGCTGTAGAGAAAGCTCAATAAGATCAGAAGAGATAGTACAAAGGATGGTTGGCATGCTTTATAGGAGGTATGCACTTGTCATTGATGGTAGGATCAGAGTGTGCATCGATGGAAAAACAAGAACAAAGTAATCTTAGGAGGAACTATCACAGAGTCAAATGCAGTGCGTAGGTGTGCACCAGGGATGAGGTTAACTCATGGCTAAAGATCAAGGGAGATATCATAATTAGGATCACAAGAGGATCAAAGGTCGAGGCCTTTGACACATAGAAATTCTTCCAAGTAAGGAGGATGCGTAAGCTTTGAGGAGAAGCATCGGTGATTGTTGGATCGCATCCTGAATTCCCGATGACCGTCAGATATCAATGTAGACAAGAGGAGCGCACAGATATGGAGGATAGATCTCGGGCGTTAGATCTGAGCGAAATGTTCGACCACTATTGGATCGAGGAGAACCTGCACGTTCTTTAAAGTGCAAGGAGTAGAGGGCTCACAAAATCCTGAAAGAAGGAGGACCGTCCATCTTCAAGAAGGACACGTGGAAACAGATCAAAATTTCATTGACTAGAGAGTCAAAGGAACGAGGTTCCCTAACCTCTCGAAATCACGATAGGAAAAATCGTGACTTAACCACAGCCGTCAGATCAAGATGTGATCTGCACCATTGATCCAACTCCATTTCGGAGTTTCGCAGATTGAGAGTTGAAGATGTCAAAGAATAATAACCACAGGAATCCAGAAATTGCGATATGCGATATTGCGATTTAATCGCAGCCGTCAGATCAAGATGTGATCTGGACCATTGATCCGACTCACGTCAGCAAACCATGTCAGCTAGGAACACGTGGCACAACCAGGTAATGATAAGTGTCAGACTGATTCAACATTTCAAGAACATGTAAGTCATGAATCAGGGTGACACGTGGCAGGTATTTGACACATGTGACATCAGAGGTTTACACCACTTCGAATTTTCAGAAATTGGGAGATAGAGATGTCAAGAAACTCTCAGCATCAAGAGTCCCGAAATGACGAATTGTGAAATGCTGAAATCCTGTCAACCATCCATCTCTGGGGGGTTATGTGGACCAAAGATTTGAATCCCTTTCGGAGTTTCATGGATCGGGAGTTGGAAGCATCAAGAACATTCACCACAGGAATGTCGAAATCCCGATATGCGAAATCGCGAAATGATCTGAGCCGTTAGATTAAGTGTTGATCGGGATCGTTGATCCCACGCCATTTCAGGGTATCGGGGATCGTGAATTGGTGAGTCGAGTTGCCTCATCTCCAGACTCACAAAATGCAAAATCGCAAAATCACCTTATGCATAAGGCTGTGGTCACTGCCCTTGGTCACATCAGCGAGAGATGGAGGAAAGAGCTAGAGCAACCAAGCTCTATTTTAGGGATCGCAACTGGGAATGTCGAGATGCATGGTCACACGAATGTCGAATTTCTGAATGCCAAAATGCTGAAATGAATGCAAAATCCCATGGAATCAATCCAACGATGCAGGTGAATTTGAAAAATATTGGTGGGCTACTGTAGCACATCGCAGTATAACTACTAGAAATCATTGATGGTCTTTGCTAGAGAATTCGAAGAGACCTCTGTGTGATCGCCAGAGAAGATGAAAAGTCTCTAAGATTCGTCCAGTGAAGCAAGATGATTGTTAGGGGGATTGACAGATGGATGAGCGTTGAAGCCTGTAACTAAAACATAAGGCATAAGCTCGACTGTGCCAGAGAAGACAAGTAGTCTCAATTGCCAGAGAGGCTGAGGATTCTTAGAAAAACACCCAGCGTTGCTGAACACGTGGCAGGAACCACCAGAGAAGATGAAGAGTTGTGATGATAAAAAAAAGCACTCGAGATGTGCAGAAGATTGGGCACGGTGTGAGCATGCAGTGGCATGGAAAATATTGCATGCACAAGGAGCACAGGTACTAGAAGAATGATGAACAAAGAAGAGATGGTAGTTGTTTTCGTGGAGGAGGATTCAAGTGTGAGCAAGGAGGTAGAGCGCACGAGTAGAGATGCATGGTAGAGGAAGGTTGCATCAAAGGGATATGGTGCAGAGAGTATAAAAGGCAGAAGAACAGAAAGTGAAAGGGGAGTGCAAAAGACACTGATGCAGACAGAGCAGAGCAACGTAACAGAACAACGACAGGGTTGGTAAGCCATTTAATTATTTTATATCACTGTAATAAGTTTCAGTAACAAAGAATTTATTATTCAGGGTGGTTAGGAGGTGCTAGGGAGGACTGGTGTCCTCAAAGGTTCAAGTGGGTGCTTGAACATAGGGAGTTGGCGCTTCCTTCTAGTTGGTGCCAGAGAAACCAGGGAGTTGGTGCTTCCTTCTAGTTGGTGCTAGAGAAACTAGGGAGTTGGTGCTTCCTTCTAGTTGGTGCTAGAGAAACCAGGGGGTTGGTGCTTCCTTATAGTGGGTGCTAGAGAAAATAGAGAGTCAGTGCTCTCAGCAAGTTGCATCTTGCAAAACTAGAGGTTGTAGCCTCACAATGAGTTGTTGCTCATATGTATGATAATGTAAAGAATGTAGATAATACTTATCATATAAAGAAAAAGAGGTTTTTACCCTGTATGGGTTTCCTATGGAACTATCTGTCTCTGTCTTTCTCATATATGTGACTGATGTTGAATGTGCCTTTGTTTATTTCTCTGCATTATTGTGATCATCATTGAGTGCCTTGTAAATATTTCAAAAGAAGCATAATTGTTTAAGCACGGTAACAACTGATTCACCCCCCCTCTCAGTTGTCCAACAATTGGTATCAGAGTTGGCCCCTTTATCTAAGGGTAGATCCTAGAGCTTAAACATGTCAAGCCATGAAGGAAATTCAACCAATAAGGCCCCTCTGTTCAATGGAACAAACTTTCCCTTCTAGAAAGTTAGAATGAGAACCTACATAATGGCTTTAGGTGCAGATGTTTGGGATGTGGTAGTTACTAGGTTTGTAATGCCAGTTGTGCTAGCTAATAAGGATGACAAACTAGAATTTGGCTTCAACGCTAAGGCTATGAATGCTATCTTGAGTGGGCTTGCAGAAGCAGAATTCGTAAAAGTTATGCACCTAGAAACTGCCAAAGAAATGTGGGACAAACTCATTAGCAGTTATGAGGGTAATGAGAAGGTAAAGGATGCA